>QGOA01000733.1:0-10230 GCA_003313075.1 Termitomyces sp. MG16
ACATTATTTCATTTTACTGTTTCTATTCTTTCAACACTATCTGTTAGTACTACTCTCAGCTCTTGAAATGCTCTGATTCTTTAGCTACCATTCAGACAAGTGTGGGCCCTTCAGCACCGCTTCCAGACTGCTTATATAAGCCAGAGTTTGTCTTTCTGACTTCTAAAGTCCGGAGTTTTCCTGCCTTATTTGCACAGTTGTTTGGTTAGTCAATTTTCGAGTTTTTAAGGTTTTGTTGTACTGTACAGTTGTTTCCCATGCTTCAGAAGCCCCAGAAGCGTCCAACCTGGCATAGAGAATCCCTAGACTTGTTCTCTTTGGATCTCCCTCTGCCAGGTTAGTAGTTATTATGATATTGTCAGTACATACTCTAATACACTTTGGATCTCCCTCTGCCAGCTGTGTGACTGAGCCACAGCCTCTAGAGGTCGCCCTTACATGGAGTGAACAATATCTCAGATCTATCCTCTGGGAAGGGAAGTCTGCCAATGGATGACCAAGCCTATGAATGGAGAGCCCCCCACTGCTTAACTTTTCCTCATTTACATCTCTCTTCAAGAACATTCCCAGTTTATTATTGATCCACATTCCATGCCCAAAACCCACGGTCATCACATTCATTTCAGAAGCCAAAGTCTTGAGAGTTCAAACCTCAGAGGATACCTTTTCTTATTTTATTTCTTCAACATCTTGCTTAGCTGGAGCCTCCACTCTTTTTAGGAATCTGCCACATTGTTCTAGATATCTGGAGGGCGTATGTAGCAACAGCAACCACATTGCAATCCTTTCAGACCTCTGTTTGTTTACCATATCTCTTGCTGTACCTGCCTGCTAGGGACCTATTTGATATATTACTGTGCTACAGGTATATAAGTCATGACTTGGTATCTTGTAGCAAGTTCTTCCCAATCGCAGAGCTTACATCCATTCTCTCTTGTGTGAAGACTTTTACTCTCATGTGACCTCATGCTGCGGTTACACAATTGATCATGTGTTGTTCTGTAGCAGAGTCGTGACTAGCACCCACTTGGTCACACCTGACTATTGCCCTTATTCATAATTTTTGAAGGGCGCCCTGAGGCTGCATAGCCCACTACTAGTCTCAGAGTAAAAATAACATCATTCATATATTAATCAATATGAAATGTATTTTCCATAAAATACTCCAATCTGGGAAATTAAAGAGGTCCAGCAACATGTTCCAAATGTGGCATCATCTGATTTGATGCACAGCATGACTCCATATCCCACATTCAACACATAAAAACTTGTCCCAAAATGGTTTCCAACTTGTGAGGGCTTCCACTCATTTGAGATGATCATGGCATGAACTCTAACTCAAATAATCTCCCATCCTGTTTCACATAAAAATGGTGTTGCACATCTTGTCAGGGGTTGTTCATCAAGTCATCCCCATGTAAATTTTTTTTGCATAATGAACAGGGCCTCCCGAGCAACAATACACATTGTTCGGTCTATTCTTGTTAGGGTGCCGTTGTCGAATCCTTTTATAATTTCTTTCTGTGTTTCATTATTTTGAGAAAAGGTGAGAAAAACAGAGAAGTACCGCTGTGTAACAATAGCAAATGAGGTAGTATAACACTGGCAAACAGCAACATAGATTGCAGGCAGTTATTGTTGGCAGCAGCACCATTTCTATCTCTTTACTCCATACAAACCCCAAGACCTCATCTGTAATATTTTGCAGACTCAATAATAATCTTACTTTTGCCACTTGCCAAAATACCATGAGAAGCAGCAATTTGAAGGGTGTCAAAACAGGGTATGCAACAGGATATGGTCAGAAAAGTTAGAATGGCTGCTTCTTTATAATTAAAGAACCTTGTCAAAAAATTGACTAGCTTCGCACGACAATAGAGAAGCTTTTCAAGACCCAATGCTTTACAAAGCACACAAATGTCAACAATTGGTATAGAATTTTCAATATGTATGCGATGACAGGTTCACAAACAACATGCTTCAATCGTTCAGGATTGAAAGTTGGAACATATTTTCTACAATCCAAACTGATAGAAACCGCACAAAGCCCATTCATTAAATGATGAATTAAGAGATTTTGAGTATTCATTACAGTTGCTTAGTTGGATAATCCATAAGAAGTGATCACTGAATACAATAAATCAACAGAAAATGATAATAATGCAAATGAAAAAGCAACCCCTAACGTTTTTGTAGCGAAAGCGAACTGCAAGGACAAATTGATTTCCTGATCCAAATGCAAACCTGCTGGTGTCAATAACAGCCAAGACTCTAAAAATGTACAGAAGTGAAAAAACAATTGTAGAAAGCCAATAAATGAAACATAAACCGAGATTTGCAAGCGGAGGATCAAAAAAACCAACTGCCTCATGAGAGACAGGACTCTGACCAATCGTAATAAAATATTTGTGGAACTGCACAAACCAATCAAGCCTGAGTGTAACAACAGTACCAGTACAGGGTACAATAGTAAAGTGTACAAGACAAGGAACTCTGAGTGTGAAAAGAAGTGACAAGAAATATTGCTTGATGACCAGATTCAGAAGAATTCAAACCAAGAGCCAAAATGAGAGTGGAAGAGATAATACTGAAGTGCACAGAAGAATTGAAAGACACAGATACAGGATGTAAATCCAGCAAAACACTCATTCAATGCAAGAATGAGGAACAAGTTTGAAAGAGAAAGTGGAACAATATTTCTCAGAAAGGCAGACTACGATGCCAAGAATCACTATTTAAAGCTTGACAATAAAAGAGGAGTTGAAACATCAAAGATCAAACCAAGCAGAAATAGCAGACAGAATTGGTAAACTCAAACATAAATATCTGAGAACTAACTGACATGAAATTATGATGGAAAAAAAGGGGTTTCAGAGAAATAGGAAGAGAACCAAAAATAAAATACCAAATCTTAGACACAAAAATTGAGACAAGCTTGACCAAATGATAGACTGACAGCGCAGAACTGCTAGGGGCAAATAAAATATAGACAAAACACATCCATATAAGATACAATAAGCAGAAAAAATATAAACAGAAACAGATTGGACCATAGCATGTGATGAATGGTCAGACCTCAAAAGAAATTTCACTATCGTTCATGGACCATAGACCTACTATTAAAGTAGCAGGAATTAGTTATTGTAGCAGTGCATGTGTGCACCAATTTCTGACTCATAAAACAATAAATGGTATAAAAGAGTTGAAATTTATTAACAAATAAAATTTAAAAGCAATGCATTGTATTTTGTTCAGCTAGCATAAAAAAAAAGAGCAGTGTGCTTTTCAGTCAGCCTCCATAGTTAAGAGGTTGCAGAGCATCTTCATTGTCTACCACAGTTAGTTTGATGTGATGAGTAGAAAAATCATCTGGATCTTCTTGCAAGTTTCTCTTGTGAGATATGCAAGAAGGTTGAGAAGGCACTGCTACTTGAAGTTGTGCTATCCTATCATTTAGCAACTGGCATGCATTGTTAGGTAAAAAAAATAATAAAAAAAGCAAAAAAAAAAACATGCATCTGAGTTGCAGTCCTGACAACAAGCAGAAGTTTATCTAAATAAACTAATAGAGCATTCCTGCATCTTACTTTGACTGTGCAAAATATAACAGTGGCTTCCACTAAATAGCCTACATGAAAAGAACCTGGATAAACTTCTTTTTTCTCAGGTTGCTTAGAGGAAATAAAGTAAAATTAGAGCATGATCAAAGTATATACACAAATAAAGCATACCTTGTTTCAGAATTAGGGCAAGTTCTTCAAAAGTCACAACATTGTCATCTGTAGCATATAGATACCATTAGACAGAATTCAAACAAAAGCACCTTTAAGCTTACTTGGCTCCTGCTTGTCACTGGTGCTTGTTGGCTCTGTAGAAGGAGTTCTGCAAACATTAAGCATTCCCCTTACAGTATTATACTGACAATTCTAGGGCACTTGTCAGCTTGGCCTGATTTTTATCTTTTTTTCAGCTCTGAAATGATAAGTTTCAGACTTTTACAAACCCCCACTACTCCTAAATATTCTCAGATGCTACCACAACTTTGGAACACCAACACCTTATTATCACAACTCTCTACAATTACACACTTCTGCATCAGCTGATATTTATGCATGGTGCAAAGATCACAATCTTGAAGATGCTGAATGTTGAAGATTGATTAAGCTAGGCTTTATTGTTGGTGAAACAGCAAGTCTCACTAATTTTTCAAGGGATATGGGTCAGAGGACTCTTTATTTTTTCCCTTTTTCACTTTTTATTTCTTCACTCGTCTTTTATTCATTTTCTTATTTCTTCTGTAATTCTCTCACTTTATTGTTTCTATTTATTGGTACTATTTTTACCCTTTGAAGTGCTATGGGCCCTTCAACACCACATATATACTGCTTATATAAGCCAGAATTTGCCAGAGTTCACCTTTTATTTGTGCAATTGTTTGTTTAGGCAATTTTTGAGTTTTTAAGGTTCTGTTGTCCTATATAGTTGTTTTCCATGCTTCAGAGGCCCTAGAAGCATCAATTCTGGCATAGAAAATCCCTAGACTTGTTCTCTTTAGATCTCCTTCTGCCAGGTGAGTAGTTATTTTGATATTGTTAGAGTATATACTTTAATATACTTTGAATCTCTTTCTGCTAGCTGTGTGACTGAGCCATAGCCTTTAGAGGTCACTCTTACAATATGTGGGAGTAGGCAAGATTGGGACCTCTTTACTGACAAAGAATTCTTGTAGCTTGTGCTACTACTTGATTTAATTGATATTTACTTATATTTAATAGCTTTTTTACATGAATATACATATTTTTTAAAAATTTAGAGATGATTACAGTTTTAAAACCAACCAAGAGACTTTTCTGCTATAATGGCGGTAAAATATGCTTCAATAAAATCATATTCTTGAAATTGACTATTCTGGAATTCTATATAATGGCAACAAAGATGCTTTTTTTACTTAAAATTAAAACTTAATATTATTATCTATTAGCCCAATAAAAATATAATATATAGCAACTGAAACTCTCTTCAATAAGGCTGTAATCTGATGAATATAGTGAGAGAAAAATGCAATACATGGCTTAAAAATAAAACATGTCATGCTATGATATATCTGGAGCAATATGTAAAGACAACCTCTGAAGGCTACAGCTCAGTCACATAGCTGGCACAGGAAGATCTAAAGTATCAAAGTATATATCAACAATATTGTTGGAAACTGAACCCATGGAACCTAATAATGACTTAATAATTATAGATACTTGTAAGTATTTATTCTTAAATCTTGCAATAATGACTGTAATTCTATACTTACATATGTTTTCTAACCAGCAGCCTCACTCAGCATATTATCTCCTTGACTGTATACATGATGGCACATATGATGGCACTGAAGTGCTCTACAAGACTCAGGACCATCTTTGCAATGCAACTATTAGATACAAGATAACCTCAGAGAACAACACATGGACTGTCAGAGGACTCCTCATATCTTCTCTCTTTTACTCTTTATTTCTTCCTTCTTCTTCATTCATTTTCTGTCAGGGAACTCCTTATTTCTTCCACTTCTTATCTCTTCACTCTCCTTTCATTCATTCTCTTATTTCTTCTGACATTATTTCATTTTACTGTTTCTATTCTTTCAACACTATTTGTTAGTACTGTTCTCAGCCCTTGAGGTGCTCTGGTTCTTATAAGGGCAACACCTAGAGGCTGTGGCTCAGTCATACAGCTGGCAGAGGAAGATCCAAAGTGTATTAGAGTATGTACTGACAATATCATAATAACTACTCACCTGGCAGAGGGAGATCCAAAGAGAACAAGTCTAGGGATTTCCTATGCCAGGTTGGATGCTTCTGGGGCTTCTGAAGCATGGGAAACAACTGTACAGTACAACAAAACCTTAAAAACTCGAAAATTGACTAACCAAACAACTGTGCAAACAAGGCAGGAAAACTCTGAACTTTGGAAGTCAGAAAAGCAAACTCTGGCTTATATAAGCAGTCTGGAAGTGGTGCTGAAGGGCCCACACTTGTCTGAATGATAGCTAAAGAACCAGAGCACCTCAAAGGCTGAGAATAATACTAATTAAGATGTTGTCTGGTTAGCCCGGATCTCCTCCATGGTCTCTGGGGCCCACAGAGTAGTGGCATAAATGTGGTTGCCCACCTCAATAGCCTTGTCTAGGAGCTCCAGGTTCTGGGCTGGCAAGAACTTCTCTTTGCATCTTTCTTCCTGTATAAGTCCCTTCTTGCCATGCCTGTCATCCTCATACAGTAGAAAGCCTCTTTAGGAGGGAATGCCAGGAGTTAGAGTCAAGCAGGTTGAGATCAGCAAAGGGGAAGTGCTCCACCCAGCATGTCTAGATAGCTGCATATTCCTACACTGCAGTGTGCCACTCTTTCTTTGCCTCCTGCATGCAAGTGGCACAGTACTAAGAGCATTGGCTTATACTCACTTCTCTCTTGGTCCTGTCAATCTCCAGATTGTGCTCATATAAAGCCAGGGAAACCCCAAAATCATGTCTTGCTTCCCAAGGCTGGTGACAGCAAAGGTGGCACTTCATATGGGACTGGTAACACAGAACTAGGTCCACTACTGAGCAGATAGAGCCAGCTTTGTTGGGGGTGCTGGCAATGTTGTAGACCAGAATTGGAGAGAAGAGGGGTCAAGTAGTGAGCCATTGGTGCTCTATGTACTTGGCATCCAGAAACAGTCCCATGGCCCTTGAGTCAAGGAGGGCCACTATGCTCCAGGTCTGTTGGATGTCCATAGTCTCAATTTCCACATTGAGCCAGAGCAAGTTGGGGGACAGAGTGCCCACCACAATGTAGCAGCAAGAGAGACAGCATCCTCAGGGTGTGATCAGAGGTGTCACAACTCTCTACTCCAAGATCCACCCCAGGACACCTCCAGAGCCCTATCTAGTGTAGTACTTGGTTGCAAGTAGTACTGATAGCCTCTAATACACACTGGCTTGATGATAAAATTGAGATATTATAACTTTGAATGCTTCTCAGAATATTCCAAAATGCAGAGGTTTGTCAACAAACTCCAGCCTAAGCAATTCATACACTGGAAATCACCAAGCCTTTGCCTATTAATTGCCTGTCTATTCTCCACTATACTTGGGCTATTTATACTATTTTTCTAGTGCACAGACCACTAGCTACATATGACTCTTTGTTGTCTCAGTATCAATAACATATTTGATAGTCCAGTTTCCTTTTTTAGATGCCTGTTTTGGTGTCACCATTCAGTTTCTTGTTCCACCATTCATCTTGATTATTCTGATTGCCACTTCTCCATTTGTTTCTGCTCCTTTTAGCATGATCCCATTCATAGATCCTTATTTCCCCTTTTAGCCCTTTCCTGCATTCCATGCTTCTTTCCTTTTCCCCTTTTAGTCATGTCAAATTGGGCATTGTTAGATCATACCTTGATCTAGATCAATACAATTTGATTTCATTTTGCTTCCTCTGCCAGCTCCCATGCTTGCTCTCCCCATAACAGTGGCTGGACTATTATTGAATTGCTAGCTTGCGCTAGTCCCTGCCCTTTGTTCTGTACTTTCTGCATATCTATTGGGGTGTTTTTGGAGATATAATTTGTTGAGACTGCTACCAGGAGGCTTACAGTTTTCAGCCTTATGATTAAATGTTTATTTTGACTTTTGGTGCATGTTGTGTCCCTGACTGCTGGTACAGTGTGGTATCACTAGACCCCTCCATCAACCCCTAGCCATGCACTTTGACCAATGCCTCAATGCTGCTATCATGCACATTCTCTGGCCACCCCTCATATCATGGACTCTTGGACTAGCTGCCATCATGGCCATCACCTCTACAATTGACATCCCAGATCACACATAATCACCCCAGCCATCATGCATCATGCATCATGCCACCACTTCTGCACTGCTGATTGCACATTCTGCAGATACAATCCCTGGTATAGAGTTGTTCCTCAATTCTACTGCTGCTCATAGAGTTTCCAGGAGTTATTGTAGACATCCTGGAAGCCTTTTGGACTGCTGGAGTAGACATTTATAGTACTTATAGTTTGTAGTCACCATCCTGTATGTTTTAAGTCTCAAGATTGAACTTTGCTTGTTTCTTCCTTTTGTGTACCTCATAAACTTCAACTGGCACACACTTGACTGGTATACTTGACTGGCATGTGTATTTAAGACTGGTACACACTTTGCAACTCTACATTTATTGACCCCAATCAAACACTCAAGTACACATAGTCCAAGTCTGCCTTGTAAGGGCATTGCTTTACTTGGAAGGCCCCCAAGTCAGTGGTATCTGACAGGAGAGAATGGAGATCTACTTGGAGGATTCTTAGGTATATCAGGAGGGGTGCTTATGGTTGCAGATATGGAGTTGTCAATAGAGGTAGTATTGGTCTCTTCTACTAACAGACAAGTGATGGGGTAATACTCTTTACCTCTTGCACCTTTAAAAATCCTCCCTTGACTCCTGCTGTATCATACTTTTTACCAGGTCCTCCTGTGAGATATCTGGAGTGGGCATGACCAGAGATGGCATGCTAGCAGCATTTCAGGCTGCCAGAAGCTGCAGGAGCAGCTCCTCCTGCTTCTCTGGTGAGAGGTAATGCACCTCAAGGTTACATGGACAGTGGCATGCAAAGTGGCCTGGGATCTCATAGTGTTGACAGGTGAGAGGGGAGGCAGCATGCTGCCAGGAGACATCCATGTTCATGGGAATCCCCAGAGGCAGTCCTGGACCAGCAAGGCAGGCTGTCAGGATGAAGGTAGTGGGGGGTGTGGTAGGATGAGGGCAGAGGAGTGGACCTAGGAGCCAGTGCTGGAGTAACATTTCAGCACAGGTTGCATTTGAGCTCTATGAGCTGCTATTGTTCTCAGGCCACATAGTATCAGACCTGGACCTCATTGTCTGCTGGGCCCTTCTGCAAGGCTGTCAATGTGCTCCATCAGAACTAGATAGAGCCCTTCTTAGAAGGTGAGACAAAGTTGGAGGCCATTCATTGGAGTATCTGGCCTGCTCTATTAGCACATAGAATGAGTCAATGTACTTGTCCAGGGACTACTTCCTCTGGCTATACTGGTCCTTATCATAGAGGGCTAGCATTGCAGTCTTGGCTGGGTTCTGAGAAAAGAACTCCTCCCAGAACTCCTGTTTGAACTTGGCCCAGTCCTGGAAATCAGCAATACCACCAGGATATTGGAAAACTCTCTGGGTCTAGGTCACTGCCTGCCTGGACTTCATGTAGGACAGGACCCATGCTATTTTCAACTCATTAGAGAGGAAGTTGTCCCTGCAGAGTTAGATGTAGGTAATGCAAGATTGAAAGAAACATTCTCTAGATGCATAGTCATCATTGTATGCATTGGGGAGTGCAGAGCATGGAATGTGGGATCTCTTGCATGCCAGAGGAGGGAGTTGTGCAGCATGGAGGCATTGTGTGAGAGATGGAGGCCATGGAATGACAGTCATGATTAGGAGTAGCTGTTCTATGAGGGTGTGGAGAGAGTCAGAGAAGGTGTCAGTCATTTGACAAAGGAGGGTCAGTTTAGCAGTATGTTGAGTAAGGAAGGCTTGCATGATTTGCATCTGCATCTCCAGGTAGAGCAAGTGAGTCCAAGCTTTGTCCTGGGGGGCTGTAGCATCTTAGGAAGCTTCTGGATTGGCTGGCTGAGACATGGAGCATGCAGGTGCTTAAGTCTGGTAGGGAAGTGACAAACAGATGTGAGATAGAGTTTTAGCAGGCTGTAAAGGGCTTCCAGACCAGAGTTAAAAGACTTGTTCTGCTGTAAAGGCAACCTCCAGAGGTTGTGGCCAATCACACAACTAGCAGAGAGAAATTCAAAGTTTATTGAATAAGCTACCAGACAACAAGGAGAATAACTAATCACGTGGCAGAGGGAAATCTGAAGAAAACAAGTCTAAGAATTCCTCTGGCAGGGCACAGCACATTAGCACAATGGTAATGACATGAAAACTACTGTACAATACATAAAATTTACTCTAGACAAAATTGGAGGGGTTCCAGGAGCCTCTGGAAAGGCATGGAGAAACTTCAGGAGTGCCAGACAGTTGCTGAAGAGGCCAAGAGGTGCTGAGGGAGTGCCAGAAAGGCTGGGAAGTGCTGAGAAAATACCAGAAAAAAAAATCTCCTGACAATGTGTCACTTCAGGGCATGCCATAGATTTCTGAAGAAACATCCATTAAAAACAGGTCATGTAATTTTTAA
>QGOA01000744.1:0-22910 GCA_003313075.1 Termitomyces sp. MG16
GTAATGATCGGGTACCGGGCGTCCATAGGGGTCGGTCTGGTAGCCCGTGGGGTAGTAAGTGTGAGTATATGTAGCCATCAAGAACGGTGTAAGGAGGGAGTCTTGATATTATGTCAGGTTCCGCTGAGTTGGGGGCTTTCTGGAAAAGCGAGCGCCCTTACAATGCGGACTTGACCCACGAATACTCGGGTGTCTGGAACTCCGGGGCTAGGACTCCGGGGTTCAAGACGTGGACAGGGGAATCCCGGGAGAAGGGACTTAGCCCGGGGGTTTTTGGGTGGTGGGTAACTGGAGAGTTCGGGTGGGGGTCGAGTTGTGAACCGGAGGTTCTAAGACAAGACCAAGTTAGTAAGTTAAAGTCGCGAAGTGCGTACCAGTCTTAGAGCACGCAATTATCCAAGCATGCCAGTCAAGCGTGCCAGTCAATGTGTACCAGTCAAATAGAGGGCCCGCAACAATCCAAGTAATGCAATGTAATATCAAGACTGGTGAATACAACAGGGAGCTATGCTATAAGTACTACGGGACTGGGTCTTGGGGTTCCGGGGTGTCTGGGATGGGTTCCGGGGGTCATTGAGTAGCGGCAGGGGCTGTATACTGGGATCGCGCATGTGGGGCACGTGACCAATTGGCGTGGAGGGAGCCATGATGCGTGATGCATGATGGCCGGGAACGAGTTGCATGATCTGATCGCTGATCAGGGCCAGTGGCGGCTGATGGCGGTCCTTGATGCGCGTGATGGCGGTGTCGGCGGTCATGACGGCGGGGCGTGTCCTGTGGGGTCGGAGAGAGGGTCCCGGATAGTGTCCCGGGGGTGTCCCGGGGTGGGCCCGGAGGGGAGGGGTCATGACATTAATATCCTAAGTAAATCCAATGTAAGGCACACTGTCTCTGAATGGAATATCTTTCTCTCTCTCCCATGGGATGCCGAGCTTATCGGACAAATTGTTGATGTCTTGCATTGCATATGCAAACTCACAGTCTCCAGCTGATCTGGGAGAGGCTCCTGACAGATCCACAACTGCATGAGCCATGTCCTCATCATATTCTTCAGGGATATCATCATGGTCCAACTTTCTCTGATACCAAATCCATCTGCCTCTGTGACTTTTTCCCCTGTTCCTACTAATCTCGCCTTTTCACCTTCTACAGTCTGCATTATATGATCTGATGAACTCTTTTCTAATCCAGAAAAACACATGATCATCCACCTATTTAGACACTGGACCCATGCCGTTTGCTCAAAAAATTTCTGTACCAGCATCCCCCACTTTCCCATAACAACCGCATTCAGAAGTGAGCCCGAAACAATCCATTGTGTCAATCACATACAGGTTTGGCTCATTGAGCTTAACGACCAGGCCAGGCCATTGGGAGGGAATGATTGGGACAGTGCAATAAGCTTCTCACACGTCCCACACCGCTGCCTGGGACCCTGGGGGAAGCCTCACAATGAGTAGATAAATACTGCTGAATATACCCCAAATGCAGAGAAATCGGGAAGAATCGATGTTACTATTAATTGAACGTACCCCACTTGAGTTCAACAGAGTGTGCAAATGAGACAAGTCCTGTATAAGTCTATACTTTCCAGGTTTGTTAGGCTTGGAGATGATTCGCAACAGAGATGTCTGAAAAGGCCTAAGGATGGTTTCGACTTGTTCTTTGTTAAATGGTCCCAGGTACCAACCCTTCTTGAATTCCGCTGCAATGATCCTATCAAACTTGGGGGCCAGTTCCCAGACTGAAGCACTATTTGCAGGAGTGAAAGTCTCATGTATCCTGACAATGCTGACATCAAATCCACTCCTGAGACAACCAGCCAGATCGGAAAAAACCTCAGCTGCCTCTGCTCTCTCCAGTTCTTCCTGCTACTCAGCCAGTTTGTAGGGTGAAGCAAACCTAAATCGTCTGTGCAAGACTGCATCTCTGAGCTCTGTGATCTTTCTTGCCACATCCTGAGCACTCATGTTTGAAATTGTGTGACATGACAGCACAACCACGAGGTTTTTGCCAGTCAGTGCACAACTCTTTGCCGTCTGGGTTGACAAGCCGCTGACTTCTGTTCTGTGTGACATAAGCCTTTTGACCATTCCATAGGTCTCTTGCACTGCAGTGCCAAATATTGTATGTGTGGTGGCCAAGACATACTGCGCAGGCTGCATTGGCCAAACCAGCAGAGCTGGTGGTTGAATCTGCATAGTTCTGAAAATGCTCTCCACCTTTACTGACTTTCTTTTGTTTATAACTGTGTGAGTTGGACCCATCTGATTCTTCTGCAGGCGATGGTGAGCACTTCCTTTTGCCTTTATTGCTGGTTGTCAACATGGCAACTTCATTTCTTAAGGCATTTAAGTCTGTTCCATGCCACAAAGGTCATGGAGGAATATAAAGCAAGCAGGAGTTTTGTAACTGTTGGTTACGAGCTAGAACGATCTTGTGTATATCACACAGTGCTGAATCAGACCACAGTATCAGATTGACTAGAACTAGAGTGAATACAAGATGTTGTTTTACATAATACTCTAATGAATGCTTATAGCGTCATTGACGCTAGTAACAAGTGTGACTCCGTTACATACTCCCCAATGAGACCGAATACTCGGTCTAAGGAAGGGAGTTGGAGTGGAATGGAGGATGCATGACAGTGCATACAACAGGCTCATACGCGCTTCATGTTGCTGCAAAATGTTAGTGTCATGTGTGACGTAGTTGTGTCGTCTGAACACAAAAGATTGCAGTCTCTTATCAGACATGGATACATATGATGCCAGCAGCCAAAACAAAATATTAATATTAGACATAGAAACAAGAGAATATGACCTCTCCTCTGAGTCCGCTGTATATACATGCTACTCTGGAATGCATGTTAGCTTGAACATATCGAGTGGGTTACTCAGAGTTACCTACACAATAAAAATATGGGTCTAGGACCCATCTGACAATGCCTCCACGACCATGCCCATCTCTGTCACCATTGACTCCTCCTCGGTTGCGACGTTAATCATGGGAGGAGGAGGTGCCAATTCTGTCCTCGGTGGGGTGGTTGGCCCCTCGACTGCAGGCAAATCTACACCATAGGCTCAGTAAGCGTGACATTAATCACAGTAGGCATGGTGGTGAGCATACCATGCGCCGATGTTTGGTTTAAGAGATTGACCCAATTCGGGTCCATTCCGATGAGGTAGTAGAGGCCATTGGCCTCAGGGTTGACAGGAAGATTGCTCTCCTTGTGGTGTTTGAACATAAGACAATAATGGTTGTCTTTGGTCATCTCCCGCCATCCATCCCATTGTGGGATTGCGGGAGGGGTGCCATACTTGGAGAGGCGCTCCATGCACTCATTGTTGACCTGTTTGAAGATGTCCATAGACATTGTAGGGGAATGGAACTGCTGTTCCAGGAAAACTATGCTGTAAGTGTAGGCATGGTCCACCCAGTCTAGTGGAATCTGGTTGTGTAGAAAGACACGTAACACGTCGTCATCGGAGAAGTTCTGTGCCTGGTCGTTGGGCACGTGAACTTGGTAAATTTTGAGCTTTGGCCCATGCTGGGGCTCAAATGGTTGCTCAGGAAACATGGCATCATATGAGGCAATTGCCTCTTGATACAGCCCCGGACGGGCCATGACAAGGGTCATGTGCCGCACGATCATGGGCTTGGCTGCACTGTTAGCGCATAGAGCTCGACATAAGGCAAACCTGAAGAGGGTCTGCCAGTGCATGCGGTAGGCATGATCCACCGCAATGCCCTGATAAGTGTTCTCCAGCCCAGGTCAACCAAAGACCAGTGCATACTGTGCCAGCTAGTCCAAGTTGAACAGCATGGCTGGATCTTGAGCATGCATTACATGCAGTGCTGTGGAACCATTGTCTTTTGTGTGCAAAAAGCGCCCCAGAATGTGTTGTCACTCGACAAGAGCAAGGTCATCAGGGCCCTGCATTGGGTTGACAAGGTCCTGGTATTGAGGCTCCTTCATCAGGAGCTGCATGGTCCGGTCGTGCAGAGCCTCAACTGTTCACTGTGCAAACATTTGAAGCTCTGTGATCAACATGTAAGCGACAATTCTGTTGCGATGCAGGATGTAGACATTCATGTAATACTTGTAGAGCTGGTCCAGCTCTAATGGAGTGCAGGAAAGACTGCGTGGGGTGTGCTTGTACACAATTGTACCTGGAATGTGGGCACGCTGGCCAGAGGCATACTCATACGATGCTGCTTTATTGGCATCAGCTCCCATCAGCACCGTATTTGTGGCATACAAATAGTATATGCAATGACTGAGTGCTCCTCTAAAGCACGAGTTCATTCGCTCGATATTGAGTGGCCCCCACACCTTCACCCCAAAGCCATCAGGGATTCTCCCCAAGAACTCATCCTCGGCCCTATATTTCAGGGCCTTCAGCTCCTTGGCATGGTTCACCTTCTTCTTTGCAATGCGCTTATTGCATGATATTCATTGGAATCGGTCTGCTGCCAATCCCCCTCCTCCCTGTCCTTCTCCTGCACTGAGCTCGACTCTCCATAGTCACTCTTGTTGGACAAGGATGCAACTGGTGCTTTGTCTTTTCCAGGCATGGGTTTCCCTCTTGAGGTCGCCACCAGACCATCATATTGTTCCAGTGTGCAGGGGTCTGGGGTCAAGACGACCATGGGGTAATGTTCTGGTGGGGCCAGTACAAACACCGGCAACATGAAAAGCATCTGGACTTCTCCCGCTTGTGTGGAAATGCCAGCAGGGAAGGCTATGACCTCCAATTTGGGGGCATTGAGAGGCGGCTTGCAGCCGTGATGCTGACAAGATGGCTCTGACTTTGCCAGAGCAGACACAACAGGTTGTGGCTGAGCCACCAGAAGGGCAGGCACATTTCACGCCAGAGTTCTCCCTCCTGACTCAGTGCAGGATGTATTAAGAGTTGGTGTCTGAGGCGCCATAGTAATAGTTTTGGACCCCATAAGTATGGCCTGAGATGATGCGGGTTCCCACTGGCCCAAAGACAGGTCGGCCAGAGGCTTACTGACAACAGCCAGTGACTCTGACTGGCCCTGAGGGGCCACAATGGGTAGCTGTGAAGACGAAGCAATGGGCTGAGCAGGCTGCTTGGAGTGCGTGAATTGCATGGCCAATGGCAACCTAGCCCATGGAGGGTTGACTGGTTGACTGGACTGATATTTGGCCCTTTTGACCTTAGCGGTCGATTTCTTGAACATGGACACTTTGCGCTTAGATGCACGTTTGATTTGTTCCAGCACTACAACGCGCTGCCTCCTCATCAGCTTGATATGGTTGAGCAACCCCTTCATCACCATCATGGCCAGACTGTCCTGCAGGAAGGACGCAGTTGCAGGGACCGGCTGTCCCGCTGCTTCCAATCTGCTCAGGAGTGCGTCGGGCACTGCTAGCTCCTGCGCTTGTGGCGTAGGCTCCATATATGATTCTACCGTGGGCCGATGCGCCCACAGTATGGATGGTGGTTCCATCACTGCACCTGCATACATCAGAATCAATGTCTGCAAACACGCTGGTAGAACCTGATAATAGCGCTCTGAGCACATGCTGTCCTCTGGGCGCTCATAGTGCTCCTCATCATCGACCTCCATCTTTTGTGAGTAGAGGGGGGTCTGGTATGGAAGCGGTTCTTTGTGGCCTGGATAGGCCATGCCTGCAGGATGGTGTTGGCTCGCCACCAGATACAGCGGCTGCCCTTGGTATTCTTGCACTTGTATATTTGGGGGTCTCCCCCTGCCACTAGAGCCTTGTAGGCTCTGATTACTTTTTTGTGGCCCCCAATAGGCCATTACAATGAATACGCTAGCAATGTGTATTGGGACTTAGAAGGAGAAAAGAAGAAAAAAATTTCCTAACTCTGCCAGTGGTGTAAACAACCACAAATAGCCACCACCTGGTCTTCAACCAGCCATCAAAGTAGACTTTATCCACATTTCACCACTGCATGCGCGTTATGCGCGTTTTGCTAGCTGTTGAGGGTGTTTCATGCCCTGCAGCTCTAGGTACTTGTCCATTGCTGCAAGATCTTTGCAGTTCACTAGCAGTTCCCAAGTAGTATCACCTAGGCTCCACCTTACCTCGAATTCGAGGTTTCCCCCTATCCGCCTATGACCTATGAGGTCATATATGAACCATTTCTGGTCATTACCAGTTCCAAAGTCATACAGTTCTGGGGTAGCGTGATTAGAAAAGAGCGCATCACTATTGGCCAAGTATGGTCACAACAGCGACACATGGAACTTAGGGACTATCCTGCATGCCTGCAGCACCTGGGGCAGTTCCAGCACGTAGTTAGATGTGCTTGGCTCTCTATATGGTCCAATCCACTTCAGACACAGCTTACTTGCTCTGCCTCTTGGCAAGTTCAAGTTCTGTGTCAAAAGGTACACTAGATTTCCTTTCTCAATGTCCAGGTCTTCATGTCTGCAATTATTCACATGTTTTGTCTGCCAGACGTGCAATTCTATAATTGCATCATGAGCATCTGCCAAGTTCCTTAGTGCATTGCATGCAAACTGCTTTACTCCCACATGAATAGCTTTGTCAGTGCAAAGTTCATGAATCATGGATGGCATGTAGCCATTATTGAGTTTGAAAGGTAAATACCCTGTGGTTTCAGAGATGCTTGCGTTTATCGCGAATTCAACAAGTGGACATCTATCCACCCAGTCCTTCTGATCAGGATGTATGACTGCTCGCAATATTTGCATGATATTTCTATTTGCACATTCTGTCTGACCATCTGTTTGTGGATGAAACAACGTCGACATGAGCAGCTTTGCTCCGAGCAGTTTGTGCAGCTCCTTCCACCATTTGGAAGTGAACTTAGCATCTTGATTGCTGACAATCAAACTTGGCAATCCATGAAGGTGCACTATCTCCTTGAGATAGATCCACGACAAGTCTGAAGCTGTCATGGTGGTTCTCACTGGAATGAGATGGACCATACTGGTCATTCTGCAAATTACTACTCAGAGGTAGTTGAAACCCTTTGACTCAGGAAACAGACCTATAAAGTCCATCCTGATTGAGTCCTAGGGTTTGACCAGTATAGGAAGCAAATGAAGCTTCCCCAGTGGCTTCAGTGTTGGTACTTTCAACTGTTGACAAAGCTCGCATGTCGAGCAGAATTGGCTCGTCTCTTTGGCCATTTGCAGCCACCAGTACCAGCATCACACATAGTCCAGCGTTTTCTGAGTTCTGAAGTGGCCCACTACTCTGTGGGCCTGGTCCAGGATAGTCGTGATCAACAACCTCTCCCGGAGAATGCAGATGATGTTGGGCCCAGTGGGTCTGGTAAGGTAGACAAGCTGCTGCTCTACCTTGAAGCATGGATGCGCTTGGATATTGTTCAGAATCTCGAAGAAGAGATTGTCATTCTTGTATCCTTGCTAGATATGTGTGCAAAATTGTGCATTGCCTAAGTCAATTGGCACAGGATGACGGTCATGCGAGTCCAATGCCTGCTGGAGAGTCATTTCCGCACCACTAGGGTGCACCTCCTGCCTCCTTTCTTTGCCTGGCTGGGGAATCTCATGATCTACCAGCATCTGTGCCTCAATATCGCAAGCTTCTCACTGTTCTTGCAGTCGCTTACTGTGATGTGATTCCTGTGCTTGCATGGCACGTAGCTCAACTGTATGTTTCTTGATTTCATAGAACCTATGCAGGGGCAAGTCTTCGCCCTCTGGATCAATGCGTTTGTCCACCTGCACATAGTCGTGCACGTCATGGACATCTTCTCGAGTATCACTCTTGAAATATTGAGACAGACAGTCTGCCACCTTGTTCAATTCACCTTTTACGTAGGTGATGTCGAACTGATATCATGACATGTAGTCGATCCAGTGACCTTGTCATGGTGATAGATGCACTTGAATCTTAAAAACTCAAGTGCCTTGTGATCCGTAATGATATGGATCTTATATCCCATCAGCTTATCCTCCCACTTCAAGAGGGCTTCCAGGATAGTGAGTGTTTCCAACTCATGAACAGCATAGTTCTGCTGTGCCGCAGTAAACTTACAGGACATAAACCCCACTGGTCAGCAAATTTGCCATATTTTACCTTGGCCAAACATGGCCCCGACCCCAGTCTTTGATGCATCGCATATGAGCCACATAGACTTATCAATGCGTGGATCAATTGGCTGGATCACTGGCATTTTTGCGCAAATTGCGCTTAATCATCTCAAATCACCACTGATGCAGTGGTCTCCAGTGAAACGGAGACCCATTCTGGGTCATGGCCATCAGTGGTCCAGTGTATGCTGTAATATCTGGCAAAAAGTTACCAATGTAATTTACAAGTCCAACGAATCATTGGATATCATTATATGTGCGTGGAGTACGCCACTCTCAAATTCGATCGAGTTTATCCATGTCCAGGTGAATACCCTTCTCATCAATGACATGACCAAGACAGTCTATTCTCGATGTGTACAACTCGCACTTCTTCCATTTGAGATAGAGACTAGCCTTACATAGTCGTTCAAACACAACTTGTAGGTGCTGCTCATGCTCCTCAATGGAATCAGAGAAGATGAATATATTGTCTAAATAGACATGCATAAACTTTCCAATTACATCTCAGAAGATTGAGGTCATTAACCTCTGAAATGTCGCTGGTGCATTGCAATCACCAATCTACATGATGTTACTCATGAAGGTCCCCATCAGGGACAAAAACAATGTCTTTGGTATATCCTCTTCACATATGCGAAGTTGTTTGTACGCATCCATAAGGTTGATTTTTGACCTATATTTCACTGTGGCAACATCTTCACATATGACTTCCTGATCTGGAAGGGGTGTTACGTCCTTGACTGTATTATCATTGCGCTGTTGTGCATCCAATGCAGTCTGTAATGTCCCATCTTTCTTGGAAATACACAGTAAAAGTGCAGCTTGCACCGCCAGCTATGGCTCCCACCACTTTGCATTTATATATCTGTTCATTTTTTCATGAAGCTGATTCTGTAGTGCTCATAGACAGCAAGGCAAGTGATACTTGTACTGCTTATTATTATCAATGAGGTTAATCTCATGGTTAACCTCCTGCCATAGAGGAAGCTCTTCCTTTGTTCTGTTGACAATATCAGCAAATTCCTGTTGCCATTGCTGGCACAATCAAGGAATATCCTTCTCTGTAAGGCTCACCGCCTTACCTTTTTCTTTTACTATGCGTGCTATACGCAGCTAAATCTTTGGTTCAAATCGCTCCTGTAAGGCATGTACATGCTCTTTTGTGAGATCTCCTGGATTCAACCTTATAACCAGTTGTCTCTCTACCACTCTTGTCATACTTGACGATGACTGCACGCTTCTCACTTTCAGCGAAAGTCCATCAAATACGATATCCAATGTTTCAGAAATTTTGTCCTCTCGTGCATGATGGTATACTTCTCCTGCCTGGGTTGCCTGCACCCTTTCCATAGTCTGAATCACCATTGATGCCACCAACTCATTCCACTCCTGTGGCATTCGTGGGTCATATGCCCATTGCACTTCTGGCCAAGGCACTGGTCGATCCATTAGCGACCTTGTGCTTCCCACAGTTCTCCTTGTACTATATACCTTGTCCTTGACGAGATCCTCAACCTTCACTTGAGAGCTAGTTGGCTGACATTCCAGCAACTCCACCATGCATTTACCACACTCCTTTTTACGCTGTACAGCCTGTTTAGGCTTTCCATTTGTATACCCAATCACATCCGGGTGCTTCCCCTCCTTCAGAGTTCCTTGAAACTCTTCCTCAGACATTAGTATAGCTGGCACATCTACCGGCAAGCTTTTTGGTGGGACATGTTTGTCCTCCACCTCCTGTACAGTCGCTCTCTTGTGACCATCTAGTCAGTTGCGTTCATCACGCTGCTTTTCAGTTGCGCAATAGCACCTCAGATGACCATCTGTGTCATTCAACACGACTTTCTCTGCCTTCAAAGACGTACCATTTACAATGACCATGTCGTTCACGAAGTCCAACAACACCTTGTTCTTGCACATAAACGGCGTACCAATGATCATGTCATAGCGATCAAAATTTGCTATGTCTACATATTCCTTGGTTGACGTCCCTGACATCTTTATTCTTACTTCAGCGCCAAACTGCACCATGGTGTGACTCCCTACAGTCCCCAGCTGGAGCATCAATGGCTCCTCCAGTTTATGAACACAAATTATGTTGATGTGAGCAAACTGGAGTGTAATGCCCATAGTGGTACTCCCTGAGTTCCACAATGTCCATGCCAAATGTCCATTGACATCAACATAGATGACCAAGCACTCCTTCTCCTCGGAAGTATAGCGTGGTCGCTGCAACTTATTAGTTGCCTTCTGCAGGGTTATGCGTCTCATTTGGACATGCTGATCTCCACAGCACTTGGTTAGCGCAAACAGATGTTCCTCCTTGTTATCACAAGCATAATAGTCACTATCGTACATGTCCATTGCAACGTATTCGTCGCCTTCAATCTGGATGCTGTTGGCGTCATCCACTTCCAACCTGTCAGTCTCTACTTGTGGCTCTTCCTCTGCTTCTTTGATGACCTCATCACCCTCATTGTCACTGATGACATTGCTCGGTGCCGCAGCTGTATGGGCCACTCAGATATGTGCCTTAGGCAGGGCAGGACATTCCTTAGCAAAATGCCCACTCTTGCCACAGTTGTAGCACGCTGAAGAGTCTCCAGCAGGCCTTCTCTGGACTGCTCCAGAGGCCCCAATGGGTTTGCTTGCCAGACGCCCTGCAGATGCTACTACCCCTCATGCTACTACTTGGTTTTGACCTGAAAAGGGTCGACTATCTTTCGCTAGCTATTGTCCAGCAGGCTTTGATTGAGGCCGTTAGCCTCCAGGAATGGTCTTGCAGACAACAAATCGTGGATTGCAAATGTTCTCCATCTCTGACCATTTGGCTAGGAAGGTCCCCACCTTCACTGCCTGACAGTTCACAGATCCTTGGCATGAACTATGCTGCTCATAATGATTTGCAGTCCGTGTTGACTGCTTATAACAAATGGCATACGCCAAAAATTTAGTCACAGTATTGACCTCCAGAGACAAATTGTTGTCACATATTAATGCTCTCTTGATGTCTGCGGGTATTCTGTCCAGGAATGTCTTGCAAATAGTGTATTCATCTGGATAGATGGCCATATTCTGTGCATGACTCACAAGGTCATCATAAAATGTCTGGATGCCAGTCTTAGCATCATACACTGCCTTTTTAAAGGCATCCTGAGCTTCCTGCATCATTGCAGCATTGACAAAGCAATTATACAGTCCTATCAGGACTTCTTTAAATGTCCAATGCGGTTTGTCATGATTAATGTGGAGGACATGGCAACAGAACCAATTCCGAGCCTCTCCCTCCATAAATTCATGTAGCATGAATATTCTTTTCTGGTCCATATTGTCTCCACCATAGCAGCAGGCTGCCAGGTGGTAGCAGACATCCATGGCCCAGTCCTTCAATTGGGAGAACCTATGCCCTCCAGCATATGCATATATGTGCTTACCATTGGATTTGCAGGGACTTACTCCTGCAGGGAATTTAAACCTGACTCCAAGGGAGTCATCCACCAGACAAGTGAGACGGTCATGCATGTGATCCATATGGATCCTGACTGCCTCATTCATTCCAGGCATAGTTTCATGCAACTTATGCGGTGCAGGCATCAAAAATGCCCAAAGACTGCAAAACAGGTGTTCATTGGCTGTTCTTTCCAGCCTTGGGGTGGGCTGTTGCCTCACTTCTTGCTCTGCTGGTAATCCACCACCATGTCTGCCACCATTATGACGATTATTATTGTCTTGATTGTTATTCCTACGATCATGACCTCCACCGTCGTTATTGTGACGGTTTGGCTCCCTCCTCTCGTAGTGATTACTACTATCATCACTACCCCCTGGCTCTCTGTCTGATTCAGCAGTTTGAGCCACAAATTGTCGCCACATGTCATTGACAGGTGTTACACTCTCATGCCCTTCAAAGGCTACTTCCTGGTTGTCAATCAACAACTCACCATAATCGCGCAAGTCCTGGTTGTGTATCCTCTGGTAATGAACATGTTCATTCCAGTTGTTCACTAGGTGGACACATCACACTACGCATCATGGTCGTGTTTGCTCCTCAAGAATGTGGACTTTGTCCACCTCTTCCTTGATAGTGACCTGCTTTTGAGGTGTCTTAACCTCTTGCACTGCAAGTAGTGCCTCTGACTCTGCTGGAGTTGTCGTCACAATCTCTACCTCAGACAATGCCTGCTGAGGCACTCCGCTGACAATGCGTTGCCGGTTTGCAGCATTCTGATGCCTAACGTAGTCTTGCTAAGACTCATTGGCCTGACAAGGCACATTAAGCAATTCCATTGCATCCGCAATTAATGGTGCTCATCGGTGCATGCTCATTTTGCATTCCACTGAGTTGGCCAGAGTGGCCATTGAGACTGCTGACCTTCACGCCGCTTTGTGCTTGAGGTATTCCACCACTTTGAGTTCAAAGATATGCACAAACAATTTGATATATTTAGTCAAATCTGCATGAGGTACATTGTGACTCCTAGCAGCCAGTAACTGTAGATGCTTTACTACATAAAGCTGCAGACGCTTTTGCATTGATTCCTTCACAACCTCTGGATATCAATCCAATACTAGCTGTAGCTGGATAAACAGGGTCAAATGCGACCTCTTACTTTCCTCATCATCTGAGGATTCCAGCTCAGATTCTAAGTCCAGAACTCTCCTGAGGCCTTCATGCCTTACCTGTGGCTGTTTGCCGGCCATTCTGTGCAACTCTGGAAGTCCAGGCGCTGGCAATGCCTTTTCCACCCTCACAACCTCGTCGTCCTCCCTACTGACCACTATTGCTTGTCCTTGCTTCTGTCCTTGTGTCATCAACAATGATGGTCCTGGTTCAGTGGCCGCATCTGCCACATACTCCAAATGTTGCTCAGTTGGCGCCATCCAAAATGGACTACTATGCACAAACGCGCTGCCTTGTACCAATTCCGAGTACTGGGTAAGGTCCGGTTGACCTTCGGACTGAGCTGATGCGCTCTCAGGCAGTACCGTGTACATCAGTGAAGGCATTTGGCTCGCTGGCAGCAACACTCCTGAGACCGCAGATCTCTCTACTGGTTTATCACCAGGCCGTACAATGGACATTATCTGTGATACAGATAGTCCACCCAGCATTTCAAAGCTTGCGCTGACATCACAGGATATCTTTTCATCCCACTTTGGTGGAGGTTGGTACGCAGACGCGGATTGCATCTTTACAGCTTGAAGCCCAGGTAGGTCACCTGTGTCTGCAGCTGGGAATGGAGAGTCTGGATCAAGAGAGCCAGTCATGGAAGCACATTTTTGATGTGATGCCAACAGAAATTGAGAGGGTTTGATGAGAGTTTCCTAGTCGGTAACAAGCCTAGAGTCTAAAGCCGGTAGCAGAAGATTCAAAAAAATGTAACCATTGGTTACAAGCTAGAATGATCTTGTGTGTATCACACAGTGCTGAATCAGACCGCAGTATCAGATTGACTAGAATTAGAGTGAATACAAGATGTTGTTTTACATAATACTCTGATGAATGCTTATAGCATCGTTGACGCTAGTAACAAGTGACTCCATTACAAGTTTATACCTGCCAATAATGCATGTGGAGTTCACGACACATAATGATGACGTTAGCCACCACAACCCTGCATAATGCAATTAAAGCATATCAGAAATTCTACCGTGAGCAAGAATTGCTAATGAGGGTATAGTTTATATGCAATTATAGCACAGTAGTCATTGAAATTATGAAGAACATGCAATTGTTAATTATAAGCAATAAAGATCAACCATAAGCCAACCAAATAAATCAATGACAGCAGATTAGAGACCTTGTTAGCCTGGTTTTGTCACATGGGTTTTAGCACTCACCATTGATCACGGAACTTTTTTTAGCATCGTAGACTTAATCTTTTAAAGTCCTTATGACCTTCCCATCAATCAGCCCAATATCAAAAATCCCAGCTTTGGGGAGATTTTTAATCTGACGGTGCCATTCTCTCCTTACTCTCGCTTGATAGAGGATTAAGACCTTAAACCCATCTTGTCCCTTGTTACACAACTTGTGATTGGTCAAACAAAAGAAGAAAGCATGCATCATGTCAATCATGTTAATTGGCCAGCTTTCCTATACTATGTGCTCAAGAAAATTGGTGGAAGTAATACACACCTGATTCCAGGTCAGATCCTCATCCTGAGCAGCTTTCTCTTTGGACCCTCTGAAATTGATCACTGGCTTTAAGAACAACATGTCATCATTCTTAGCCAAGATAAAAACTTCACTCAAAGAAACCAATTTGTTTTTCACGGCTTCTGCTCTGCCCTTGGATGTAAAATAACTGAGCTCAATGTATTTGTGCTCCCTGAGTTTTTTTAATAGCAAAGCACGTGGGTGGATACTCGATAATGTCCAGAACAGGCATCCCAGCCACTAGATTTGGGCTCCTCTCTTCATTGTCCAGAGAATGTTTCCTAGAGTGCCTGAATTATAGAGTGATATCATTTACAGCAAGCCCCAGGACCTCGTCTCTGTTGTTGTTGCCATGGTCAGCTCGCCCTTTGGCTTCTCTTTCTTCTCGCTCTGCTTCCCAGGTCGCTTTTCTATGCTCCAAAGCCGCTGACCAGAGATTGGAAAGGGCCTCTGCCGCTTGTTCATCAGACATTCCTTCTCTCCCGTGAATGAAGGCTTCTCTGGTAAACCTGTATTCCTCAGTTCTGAAATCGGGGGCTACTTCCAGGTTGGGGTCAACCATAAGCATAATCATAATTGGAAACAATAAGAAAATACTTGAGTATGAAGTATTATGATAATAAAATTTTTAATCATGAACAGAGCGAGTATGAGAGGGTGGCAAAAAGGATAAAAGGTGGCTGTCACAAGAAAGAAAAGAATTTCAGTTGGACTATACAGCCACCTCTTTCAACACCCTGTCCACCACTTGCACCCTCATGACAAACAGGCCAGCCCGTTGTAGACGTATGAGACTTCTCATGGTGTCCTAGGCAATTCTTTACATTATTTCTGTTGAAAACATTATTCACATCTGTAAATAACTCATTTCTTACATGTTATTAACAAAAAGGTGACTAATGTTATCAACTCATGTGAATAATGGTCTCAAAGGCCAGAGAGATAGTTACGTTTAGTTACAGGTGTAACTATCTCTCAGGAAATTATTTACCGAGCCCTAGTACTCAAGCTGACAATCATAGTCAAGGAAGCAGTGAGTTTTGGAGCAGGCTCTGGCATCATGTCTTTACAAGAAGCAGTTGAGGTTGAAGTTGTGGCAGTAGAAGAAGTCAAGATTGTGACTGTAGAAGTAGTTGAGGATATTGATTCAGAAATGGCAGAAGCTTGTGTAGGCAGAGAAGTGGAGGCAGATACTTCTGATATATTTGTCGTTGCAATGGTGGTTGGGTCTGAAAAAACTGTAGCACTAAAACACCATCAGCAAAGTATGAGATACAAGATCGAAAAAAACCCACAGTGGATTTCAAATCTGGAAATCATATCCATTATGTGGGTTTTGGACAAGACTGAAATGTATATACTCACTTTGAGCATGCCGTTTGCCTTGTCAGGAACCTGAGCATGATTTTCAACTTCAGTTTTGGTGCTGGCAGGGTTCAATCGTAACTTCTTTGATGGTTGAGAATATAATTTTGAGAATGTAGATTATTTTGGTGCATTTTGTATCTTAGCTTCATTTTTGACTTTAGAAGGGTGAGAGAGATGCCCAGCTGCCCAAGATGGATAGTTGTTGGTTGCAATTTGATGGGCTTTCCAGTTGTTGGCACCATATGAGAGTTCTGGATGGCGAGTACACGTTTGATGTTTGTAGTAGTTCATTGCTGCTAAGTTAGCTTCAGTCCATATATTCAGGGCCATATCATTGTCTAAAAAGTATTGCCAGATTGATCTCACATCCATGTGATATTGCTCTATTTTCTATGTGCTGACTACTTTGCCATTGATATCTTCCACATACCACGTCATGACGTTTCCATGAGAATCTGTACTATGCTGGATGTTTATGATGCCTTTCTTTTCTTTTTTTGCAACGTGATGGTCCTTTCAGTTCCAATATGTAATCTGTGGAAAATCATCTTCATCTAAGCATGGGACAAGAAGTGATCCAGAGAGGACAGATTTTATTGTATTTGCTAGCTTTGCTTCTAGAGATTGGGAGTGTGCACCAAGAGCATCAACAATATCTGATTGTAAAGATCTGGGTGACAAAGTTGGCATGCAATAGATATCATCAAAATGGTGAATTATATGTGCACTTGATTGATGATAGCAGCTTTCTTTGGCTCTCTTCCATAAAGTTCTCTATCTATTGATGCAAAATGTAAGTTTCACTTTATTTTTAAGTTGTCCAAGTGAAATTGAACAAGACTTAGTTTTTAAAGATAAAACTCCAGTTCACAAGGTTCTGGGGGTTTTAGCTACATGCATGCACACATTGTAAAAGTATTATAATTTTTATTGATTTAATTTGAATGTAAAAGTATATTCACACTCAAAATTGGGATGCAAATAGTATTATTACTATAAATCCGAAGTCAATCGCTATGCTTTGGCCTAAGATGTCCACTCCCTGGAGACTCCAAGCCATGGCAAGTTGATTGCTTGCCAAACTTCCCCAATTTCCTCCTCCTTTTATATCCTATGTTCCAATGCATGGACCACGTTGTACTGATGCATTTAGCCAGCTTTTTGTCCTGTAACCACTGCTGGGTATTCATATCATTGTGTTGCTGGGTCTGGGCCCCGGTAACTGCGTTGCCGTCACTTGGTGGTGAGGCTAAATGTTTCCCCACTGATTTTGTCAGCTAAACTTCATTCCAGTTCCCCTTTCTTACTTCTCTGTTTCTCTCCTAGAGCTCCTGCCCTTGTTTTGTAGCTGTGTGGTTGTGGTGTGTGGTTGTAGCAAGATTTTGTCAAGGGGCTGAGAGCAAGGTGGGGTATTAGTTGTGAGTCATTACTCAGAGATAAGCAGTTGATGAGATGATGCCAGATCTGATGGGATTCGATCTTGGGATGTGTCCCGAGATCTAGCCCCTGCCAAGCACTGCCACCTGTTGGTTATCTCCTTATCTTCTTGATCAGACACTTCTGTGTGTTGCTCCCTCACTGCCTATGCGCTGTTTATTGTCGTTACACATTGTGAGTCTTTTTTGAGGTAAAGGCTCCCACATCTACAGGTTTCAGCGCCTGCTTACAGTTTTCAGCAGATATTTATATTTTTGAGAGCCTTTTTATTTTTTGCCTGCCTTGTTTTTAGAGGCAGTTGTATCACCATTCCAGTTGTTGTGCTAGCAGATTGTTCTGATGTGTCAGATCAGCTAGAGCTGTACCCAAATTGCAAATAGTATGCAAGACAAGATTGTTCTGTAGCCTCTCCCATGAAATGGGATTAGTCAAGGCATTCTGAATAATAAAAGAGATTAGAATATGCATACAAGTGTTTAGAAACTCACAATAGCACTGAAATTTTGCATTCTTTGAGAACTTCCATTGTTCATGCCTCCTAGATGCTATGGTCTTGAGACAGATGGTTGAGTGGGATTGCCATGTACATTGTTAAACTGATATTCAGGAAATGGAGAAGAACTAGAATGAAAAGTAGATGTCATTAACATTGATGACATTATGGACAATGGAAGAGTAAATATGCTTAGAAATTTACTTCTCTTCTGAGTCCAAGATCAGATTATTACAATGACATATGTGAAATAGTGCCTTCTCCAAGCCCCTCCTCATCCTCACAACTACCAGCTTCAAAGACACCACTCAACTCTGCAATATCAAGACCAGGTTTTTCCACCAAGAAAACCCAATCTTTCCATCCATCACCAAGCATTTTCACAGAATGTGGAGCCATACATACAACAGATTGTATTGTCTTCACATTCACTACAACAACTCGCTCTCTACTTGCTTGTTTGAGAATGATTCATGGAGCAGATCAGAGTTGGGTCAACTATACAAGTCAATAACTGCAAGTGTGTGTATCTCATCATCAATTTCAAGTTGAAAGTAAAAGTGAACTTCTCCAAATTCAAGATGTTCATGATAGATTAACTAATCTATATGTAAAAAAATGTATACTTTGATTTTAATCAGAATAGACTAACCTTGACATTTCTTGCCATGCATAGTCTTGAAAGAGGCTTTTGTACTTCTTTTCAGGCAGAACGTGCAACTTGCCTATTTGGTAAACATAACCAAGCCCATCGAATTAAATTGAATGTCCTATGAATGTGCTCTTAATTGTTATTCTCTAGATAAAGCTGCAAGGCTTCATTTTTGGCATCAGTAATAGTACAAGGACATGAATCTTCTGCACAAAGAAGGACATAACCTCCACCAAGATCAATCCCTGATGATGCCCAAAGTTTGGTCAGTAACAAATGTAGAAATAGTGTTACTGTGCCAAAAACTTGCGTTGGGCATGCTAAAAGTGATAAGGGGAGTCCCAGGCAGATCCCAGAGAATGTGCCTATGAAAAATAGGGTAAAGTCAGAAAGGAGTTGGCAAGTGTCAAGCGCTAAGGTAAAAGCACCTATGGAAGAAGCAGTAAGTGAACACGGCAATATAAGTGGCAAGAACATGGTAAGCTTAGTGCAGTCTAAGCATTGTTAATGCCTGCCATAGCTGCAAGGCACGAGTATGTCATGGGCTAGTGATAGTCTGCAACTGCTGATGACTTCGACGTTGCCGACCATAAGGGAGACTGGAGTAAGGGGGGCAGGAAACTCTGTTCTAATGCCTATGTACAAGTCGGTAAGTACTTTTATTGTAAAGGCCCAAGTTGACATTATCTTATATATTTTGTTATTATGTGATGTACTGTCATATTTATCCTAGTGTTTATAGTTATTTGGAGTTCAGTTCTTTTTCTTGTAGTTACATAGCTGAAATTGAGATGCTAGTCTGATTCACTTGTGTGACTAAGAACTTAGAATTCTTACTATTGTAACTACATTACATTTTGTTGAATCTTCTAGTTCTCAGCTATCAGCTATTGGCACTCTGTTGAACTTGTCGAACTTTATCAGTTTCTCTGCTTCTTACACAGCCACTCTAAAAAATTTCTGTTGAGAATACTCGGTCCAACATGGTCGATCCTTGTGGAGATAAAGCACCTGACATGTCCAGTCTGGACAGTGGACAGCATGTGGAAATGACAACAAAGTTGTCAACATACTTACCTCTATCCAAGCATGATGAGGGGTGAGAACCCTCAACCTCAGTCACTAGTGAAGGGTTTGGAATGCCAGGGGGCCTATCTGTGAAGCGGATAAAGGGGATTTTGACCCCAGCCCCTGAAGGCAGCATTCCGGTAGCTATGTCAACTGGGGCCAAGGCAGGTCCAGCTGGACCTGAGCAGAAGCAGACAGTATCCTTTTGGGCAGCAGGGCCCAAGAACCAGGCATTGGGGGTGCTGCAGTCTGAGGAGGTACATCTAGGCACCAGAACAGCAGAAAGCTCGCTGTTTTGTCCAGCCAAGGCAGAGCAAGTAGGGGGTGGAAGTAGGGAAATGCCCCCACATACAAGGTCAGGAGCATGCTATGGGGCGTCTGTAGTGCGAGCGAGGTCCGTGTTGCGTCATGAGTTACGCACCGTGGTCAAAAGTGAGCCTGAGGGGGAGGGCAATGTAAATACATTGTGGGTGAAGGCTGAACAGGAAGGGGACAGTATAGGTTGCTAAGCGTACATGGAGGATGCATCCTCAGATGAGGAGGAGGAGGACAGGGTGTTGTCCACGCTCAGAGTGCAACTGAAGATTGTACTTGCAAAGTATCTGCAGGTAACAAAGGAAACAATGCAAGTGTGCCTGCAGCTGTATGTGGTAAAGCACATCCAGATGATGAGGCACTGCCAGCAGGCAGTACCCCCTGAAGATTCAGAAGGATATGTTGAGCTGTTTGCTCAAATCTTCAAGCTTGAGGTGCAGCAGTACCTCAAGCGCAAGAGGATGAGGAGTAGTACAGCATCTACTGCTACACTGACGAGTTCAGTGAGATACAACTCCCTGTGGTTCAACGTACCCCAGCAATAGAGGAGGTGATGGAACTGCTAGAGGCACCCAAGAAGGCTGACGAGTCTCAGGAAGACTTCGTGTGGCGGCATGCTGCTGCCAGCAGGCAGAGGTACTCAACAGGGATGGATAATGAGGGGGAGTCAACAGTCAAAATGTCAACTCAGGATGTAGCAGGAGGTGTGAGGAGTAAGATGGGGGCAGAATACCACCCAATACAGGGTGAAGAAGTCTCAGACTCTGGGAAAGAAGTAGAGTCACCGCAGGTGCAGATGGAGCAGCTGGGGCTGGGGAGGCCAGTGAGGCAATGTCAGGTTCCGCTGAGTCGGGGGCCTTCCAGGAAAGCAATGCCCTTACAATGCGGACTTGATCTATGGATACTTGGGTGTCTGGAACTCCGGGGCTAGGACTCCGGGGTTCAAGACGTGGACAGGGGTAATCCCAGGAGAGGGGACTTGGTCTGGGGGTTTTGGATTGTGGGTAGCTGGGGGTTGGATGGGGGTCAAGTCGTGAACCGGAGGTTCTAAGACAAGACCAAGTTAGCAAATTACAAGTCGCGAAGTACGTACCAAACTTTAGAGCACGCAGTTATTCAAGCGTGCCAGTTAGAGCGTACCAATCAGTGCGTACCAATCAAGCAAAGGGCACACAACAATTCAAGTTATTCAAGTTAATATCAAGACTAGCAAATACAACAGGGAACTACACCATAAGTACTACGGGACCAGGTCTCAGGGTTCCAGGGTGTCTGGGATGGGTTCTGGAAGTCATTGAGTAGCGGGCAGGGACTGTATACTTGAATTGCACATGTGGGGAGTGTGATCAATTGGCGTGGAGGGAGCTGTGATGCGTGATGCATGATGGCTGGAAGCGAGTCGCGTGATCCAATCGTTGATCAGGGCTGGTGGCAGCTGATGGTGGCCCTTGATGCACATGATGGCGGTGTTGGTAGTCATGATGGCAGGGCGTGTCCTGTAGGGTTGGAGGGAGGGTCCCGGATGGTGTTCCGGGGGTGTCCCAGGGTGGATCCAGAGGAGAGGGGTCATGACAGGCAAGTGGAGCCACAGCAGACCCAGCAGGTGGCAATGGCCAATACTATGGCCAAGCAAATAAATTTCCAGAGAATGAGGAACCAGGACCTCTGAGTTTGGAGAGAGTTGCAGGTCAATGATCAAGGCATTGTGTTTGAAGGTGTCAATGGCATGACACCTGTTGATAACATGCGTCAGCAGTATGTGCAAGGGCTATGGGCCATGGGTGGCCCAAGGCATGATAGCATCATGTGCAGAGAGGTCAGAGGCGAGAGCCACAAGTTGACCAGTCAGCAGGCAGCCAGTGGACGACAGCAGGAGGGCAAAGCAGTGCAATCTGTTGCACCTGAGATGAATGAGGCAGCTAGGGCGCATAGGAAAAATATGCACAATCAGTTGATCTGACTGGTGGATGATGCACTGAGAGCACATTTCAATTTTCCTAAAGGGGTTAAGCCCCATAGGGCAGAGGCTAAGACTATACAGTCTTATACTGGGGGCTACTAGTTTTTGCAGCTCAAGGACTGGGCCATTGACATGTGCTATCATCTGGCAGCATGCCACTATGGGGGAGATGATATGGATTATGAGTGAGTATTTGTATTGCAGGAGTTTTTGGAAGGAGAGGCGAAGACATGGTATCGCCACCATATCCTGCATATGAATCAAACAGTCCAGGAGTAGACATTTAAGGATGTCCTTATTGGACTGTACAATCGGTTCGTAAGCCTGTCGACTATGCAGGATGCATGCAAGATTTTTCAAAAGGCACATTATAGCAAGAAGATGGGTGTGCAAGGGTTTTATAATGTGCTTCAGGAGCACGCTCAGAATATGGCTGTCTACCCAGATGAGTATACCATATGTGAGGCGTTCCTAGATGGACTGCCCTCAGAGATGTGGAGGTTGCTGATCTGCGACAATAATTTGTCTCCTGAGATTAATACCATGGATGAGTTTTTGGTGTATGCTGTACAATACAAGCAGTCGCTAAAGATGGCGATGCACTATGAGCGGCAGAAAATGAGGCAGCAGATGCCTTAGCAGACAGCTAATAAAATTGGTATGTTTGTGATGCGGCGAGCCAACCTGGTGTTGGGTAGCACCCTGTAGATCATGGTTCATGATGATAAAAGGGAGAACAGGCTGCCCAACAGGGAGGTGGAGATGAGAAGCCACAGGAGGACCGGGCCAAGAACAAAGAAAATGTGCAGATCCAGGGCCAGCTGCGTAAAGACAAAGGTGGAGGCCTGAGAGCAGGGCCAAAGATTGTAAGTAAGGCAAGAATGCCTGGTGTCCAGCAATGCTTCAACTGTGGGGTGTGTGATCATTTTGCAAATTCTCCTAAGTGTTCCCAGTATAGGCCATGGGATCGGATGCAGCTTTGGGCTGCCCATATGGTGGATGGCAGCAATGGGGAGATGAGTGAGGCCAGCAGCAAGCCAGAAGGGGACTTGGAGGCCAAATTGGCTGACAGTGAAGCGAGTGACAATGAATGCGCTGTAGTACTTGATAGAAGTATTACTTGATAGTTCTGGGGCTTGCTAGTGTAGAATATGACCTTGAATTCACACTGACTTTGATGACGAAAGGGATAATTATTATCTTGACTGCGTTTAATAATCTTGCAAAACGCTGAGGTTTTTGAGGAATTATAATATTGAATGAGAATAATAATATTCCCACAAGTTGAGGTTTCTTGACAAACTCCGGCCTAAGCGATTCACTCCCTGGGAATCACTGAGCCTTTGCCTATCAATTGCCTGTC
>QGOA01000749.1:0-31428 GCA_003313075.1 Termitomyces sp. MG16
TCAGGACTACCGAGTCTTGAATGCGATGACTGTGAAGAATCGCTACCCCTTACCACTCATTTCAGAACTTGTCAACAACCTCCGAGGTGCGCACTACTTTACCAAGTTGGATGTCTGCTGGGGCTACAACAATGTGCACATCAAAGAAGGAGATGAGTGGAAGGGAGCATTCCGAACAAATCGTGGACTCTTTGAACCTCTGGTAATGTTCTTTGGCCTCACTAATAGCCCTGCCACCTTCCAGACCATGATGAACGACATTTTCCGAGACCTCATAGCGGAAGGTGTTGTGTGTGTATACCTTGACGATATTCTCATCTATACCAAGACTCTAGAGGAGCATCGTCGGATTACACGCATCGTACTGGAACGTCTTCGCCAGCACCAGCTCTATCTTAAGCCAGAGAAGTGTGAGTTTGAGCAGACTAAGGTTGAATATCTTGGACTGATCATCTCTCATGGAATGGCTGAGATGGACCCAGTCAAGGTGGCTGGTGTAGCGGAGTGGCCGGAGCCTAAGAACAAGAAGGAGGTTCAGGCCTTCCTGGGTTTTACCAACTTCTACCGGAGGTTTATTCAGGATTTCTCACACCATGCCCGGCCCCTCTTCGATCTCACCACTAGGGACACTCCTTGGCACTGGGATGCAGCACAGCAGACAGCCTTTGATGCCCTCAAACAGGCAGTCACTTCAAAGCCTGTCCTTATATTCCTAGATGACGACTCTCCTTTCCATGTCGAAGCTGATAGCTCAGATTTTGCTACTGGGGCCGTTCTCTCTCAACAGTCAAGAGAGGATGGTAAGTGGCATCCTGTGGCTTTCTACTCCAAGAGTCTCAATGCTGTGGAGCGAAATTATGAGATCCATGACAAGGAGATGCTAGCTATCATTCGGTCATTTGAGGAGTGGCGACATTTCCTTGAGGGTGCCAGGCATAAATTCGAGGTGTGGACCGATCACAAGAACTTAGAGTACTTTCGGACGGCCAAGAAACTTAACCGCCGACAGGCTCGATGGTCCTTGTATCTGGCCAACTTCGACTTCTCTCTGCATCACAAACCTGGACGGAGCATGGGTAAGCCAGATGCGCTTTCTAGGCGAGCAGATCATGGTTCAGGAGCTAGTGACAATGACAATATTGTACTCCTGAAGCCAGAGCTATTTGCTATCCGTGCTCTAGAAGGTGTGGTGGGCCAGGGAGAAGAAGTGACCATTCTTCGAGACATCCGACGAGGTAACCGGGAGGGTGCTCAAGAAGATCTGGTAGCTAAGGCTGCCATGGCCTTGCATGCTCGAGAGAAAACTGGAGTGAAGTCTGTCCGCACCGACGAGTGGTCTCTGGAGAATGGTCTTCTCACCTTTCGAGGACGCATTTACATTCTCAACCTGCCAGATCTCCGGAGGCGGATTGTGGAGCAGCATCATGACTCCCGAGTTGCAGGACATCCGGGCAGATGGAAGACACTGGAGCTGGTCTCACGGAATTACTGGTGGCCTCAAATGTCATGGTATATTGGCTCTTACACCTCCACCTGCGATCTTTGCCTTCGGACTAAGCCTTGTCGTCAGCCTCCTATGGGACAACTTCATCCATTGCCTATCCCAGCTGAGCGTTGGAGCGTGGCCTCGGTAGACTTCATTGTTGAGTTACCTGATTCTCATGGATATGATGCGATCATGGTGGTAGTGGATCTCTGTGGCAAGCGTGCTCATTTTATTCCAACACACACTACTTGCTCAGCCATGGGCACTGCCAATCTGTACCGGAAGCATGTCTGGAAGCTCCATGGGTTGTCAGATGCTTACGTCTCGGACCGTGGACCTCAGTTTGTGGCAGAGTTTACTAGAGAACTGTATCGCCTCCTCCATGTCAAACTCCACACTTCCACAGCCTACCACCCCCAATCTGATGGCCAGACTGAGCGTGTCAACCAGGAGCTAGAACAGTATCTCCGGCTCTTCTGCAATGAACGACAGGATGACTGGGACGACCTATAACCGGAGACAGAGTTCCAGTACAACAACCGTGTACACGCTGCCACCCAGATGTCTCCTTTCCTTCTAGATACTGGTCGACATCCTTGGATGGGATTCGAGCCTCGTGGACGACCTTCCAAGAATGAAGCTGTCAACGAGTTCATAGATCAGATGAAGGCAGCCCAGGAGGAAGCCAAGGCAGCTTTAGCTAAGGCAAAGGATGACATGGCCCGCTACTATGATCGTGGACGAACTCCAGCCCCCAAGTACAAGCCTGGAGATCGAGTCTACCTGGATGCCTCTGACATTGCTACCACCCGACCTTCTCAGAAGCTCTCTCACCATTGTCTAGGACCCTTTCCTATAGTACGGCAGGTAGGCCCACTTGCCTATTGACTCAAGCTGCCTAGTGGAATGAGTCGACTCCATCCAGTCTTCAATGTGGTGAAGCTTTCTCCAGCCCCAGAGGATCCAATCCCAGGTCGGCGTCCACAGCCACCTCCACCACCAGTTCTGGTGAACAACCAAGAAGAGTACGAAGTGGAATGGATCCTAGACAGCCAACTCTTTAGGAACAAGCTTCAGTTCAAGGTCAAGTGGAAGGGCTATGGAATCAAGGACATCTTCTGGGAGCCACAAGAGAATGTCCATGCCCCTGCCTTAGTCCGGGAATTCTATCAACAGCATCCCAATGCTCCCCGGGCAATCAGAGGCCTCTATTCTCTTTCCAAGGTAGACCAGGCCATCCAGAACTACTTCTATCCAGCACGTCGAGACGCCGCGCTCTAGAGGGGGGGTGATGTCAGGGGACTCTTCATTTCTTCCTTTTCTCACTCCTTATCTCTTCACTCTCCTTCCATTCATTCTCTTATTTCTTCTGACATTATTTCATTTTACTGTTTCTATTCTTTCAACACTATCTGTCAGTACCACTCTCAGCCCTTGAGATGCTCTGGTTCTTTAGCCACCATTCAGACAAGTAGTTTGCCCCTTATTTGTACAAGTGTTTGTGTAGGCAATTTTCGAGTTTTTAAGGTTTTGTTGTACTGTACAGTTGTTTCCCACGCTTCAGAGGCCCCAGAAGCGTCCAACCTGGCATAGGGAATCCCTAGACTTGTTCTCTTTGGATCTCTCTCTGCCAGGTGAGTAGCTACCTTGATATTGTCAGTATATATTCTAATACACTTTGGATCTCCCTCTGCCAGCTGTGTGACTGAGCCACAGCCTCTAGAGGTCGCCCTTACAATCAGCCTTGTGGTCTAGTGGAATATTTATAAATCAATATCCCCCATAGTGCACAATAGGTGGGTTTGACTCCTTTTTACTGCATCTATTATAACTAATATTTATGTTTTTGACCTGCTTAGCTAATGTCAATTACTAATACACTCTGAATGGATCAAATGCCTTTTTATGCATTTTAATGACATAATGTTATGAATTGACAATATTATTAGACTGATATTTATTTACACCATAGAAGTATACAGTAAAACTATGCAGTGTAGTGGAATATTCTCAATTGGTATTTCTTGTAGCTTGCAGTAGGCAGGTTTGACTTCCACTTAGTGCACTAAACATCAACATATCTGCAATTTTTGACCTGCTTAGCTAATTGTTATTTACTACACTATAAGATAAACAAAGTAAGGTTAGTCAAGCAATAAATCAAACTTCTTTTGTAATTTAAACAAGATCATATGATATCTATTTTCAGAACTTGCTTTGTATAAAGTTCTTATTTGTTCTCTGCTATTTCTTTAATCCTCTATCTACTATGTTTAATGCTGAACTCCACCAACAGATCATTAATACAGATATTTGAGTATTGTACCTTGCTCACAGGGGAAAACCTTTCTAAACTCAAAGAATAGCTGAAGGACCTGGTAAGATACAAGTACTTCCCATTATACAGATCACACCTGAGGTCTGGATCAAGAGGTGCATCAGGCCCTTTCCCCATTCACTACCCACCCAAGCCCAAGCCCAAGCTCCTCCAATAGGCTAAAAGGCTCACTTGTGTAGTTGGTACACTAGTCTTGGTATTTATTTTCCTTATTCAGTTTCCTTACTATCTCTGTTTCTATCTCTCCTCCTCTTCTCAATATACTTGTTTCTCTTTCAATTACTGCCTGATCTACATCTGCTACTTTAAATCCATGTCCTAGGGCCCTTCTATTGGCCTGTAACAACTTCCTGACTTCTGTAAAGCCCTTGGAGCCCCTTGGACTCACCCTAGTAGTGTCCTCATACTACTTTGTCACCTCCAAATCCCTCCAATCAGTGGGTTGTTTGCTCTAAAGAGAGCTCCCAGGTCAGCAGTCCCTGACAAATATCAATTACATATGTGCCAAGTATAGAGAACTTGGCAGACCTATTCAATCACAGCACACCAAATTCTGTGTGGTGCTTTGCCTTATTGATGTCTGATGTGTACCATGAGTCTGGAAGAGTGTTGGAGCTGGATTGTAGATGTGCCACGAGATATGTGATTAGAACTACCACTGAAAATGGAAATAACTGTATAGTAGAGGGACCTGGATCAAAGCAGGATATGGATATAACTCAGTCATTGTTACAGTGCATGTCATTACTTCCCAACAGTTGGTTTGGCTGGGGACAAACAAAAACAATAAATTTTGAACTACATTTTTTGAGCAAGATGATTGACTTTAAAAACATGCTAGAACACCTTGTATACATCCTATCTGTCCTTGGTGTGCTTCCCAGAGCGATACCTCAAGATTTGGTTTTTCATCCTCAGAAAAAGTGAAACAAACCCTATTACATAATAATTAGGGTTACCAAAAAGGAAATTTCCTATTAGCCAGTTGCTCCTCTTTACAGAATATTAATATCCATCATTATGCTAGCTGGTATACGTCGATGAGACTTGTATTTTTTGACGGCATATGTTGCTTGCTTGATATTGAGACCTTTTCTAATGAAAAAGTCATCAGTGGTGCATAGACTTTCATGAGGTCCTCGAATGATCATTGGTTCTGGGCTACCTTTTTCAGATTCTGAATCAGAACATTCATATGTGGGATTGGCCCAGAGCTCAGGATTAGCCTGAAGTAATGGAAGATCTTTGTTCCTAGCTGTAAGGGCGACCTCTAGAGGCTGTGGCTCAGTCACACAGCTGGCAGAGGGAGATCCAAAGTGTATTAGAATATATACTGACAATATCAAGGTAGCTACTCACCTGGCAGAGGGAGATCCAAAGAGAACAAGTCTGGGGATTCCCTATGCCAGGTTGGACGCTTCTGGGGCCTCTGAAGCATGGGAAACAACTGTACAGTACAACAAAACCTTAAAAACTCAAAAATTGACTAACCAAACAAGTGTGCAAACAAGGGAGGAAAACTCCGGACTTTAGAAGTCAGAAAGGCAAACTCCGGCTTATCTAAGAAGCCTGGAGCGGTGCTGAAGGGCCCACACTTGTCTGAGTGATAGCTAAAGAACCAGAGCACCTCAAAGGTTGAGAATAGTACCAACAGATAGTGTTGAAGAAGTAGTAACAGCAAAATGAGAGAATGGTAGAAGAAATAAGGAAGTGAATGAAAGGAGAGTGAAGAAATAAGGAGTGAAAGAAGAAAGGAATGAGGGTCCCCTGACACTAGCATGTTTGACAGCCTTGCAATGACATGCAGCAGTACTCTTGCATCCTTTGGCCTTGGGCATTGAAAGAGATTGCTCAATGAACAGTTATCATGCAAAATTCCAACCTCAGGCGCAAAGAGGTACACACAATTTTGTACCCACTCACTTGAAAAAGTGAAACACCATGGGAAAATCTTTTTATTGTGTCAATCATCGTCTTTTAGTGGGTTTCCTTTCTAAAAAAATCGGAAAAAATCTACAAAAAATTTCTAGGCTTCCAAATGGAGGTGCTGGAGAAGTGGTGACATGCACTGTACACCAACTGAGGTATGTCCAAATAGTTGCACAAGATAATTAATATGTACTAACATTGTATAGTATAACTGTATCAAACAGGTAGATACTAATATGAGTCATTGTTGCACCAACTAAACATTTTAAATGTATCAAACACAGGTCATTGCTCAATGCATTGCAATTCAAGCTCTATCATGTTGTGCAGCTTTATATAGTATATTCAATCTAATGATTGTTAGCACAATAAAAGAAAAGTGAGCAGGATCACTATTCTTATCTATTGGTGATTGTGTTTAGCATTGGCTGTGTAATCTATTCTAGCACTTTGGCTCATCAGAGTATAGACTCAAACACTGCTGGTGCTGGAACCCATTTCTATTGGAAAAAGTGTAAAAGAACATGAACATGTCATACCATTGCCCATGTGACAGTTTCTGAAAGAATAAGTCTTTAAACAAAGCAAAGTGCCTTTTTATATCTGAAAATGGCACTTTGGAAATGGTATAACATGTTTCTTTTATACTTTTTCAGTGGAAACATCTTTCAATGCTGACAGTGAGATAGAAGGGTATTATGCATTAGATTTGCTTTGTTAACTATCTGCACCTTGAGGACAAGTCCAGATCTCTGCTTTGCAGAGTACACAACCAGGTTATGCCATCAAAGAAGCAATGAGAACTTTATAATAAGAACTGATCAACACTATCGACAAGACTAGGTCGTAGATTCCATTGACTTCTCCATCTGAGCTTGGAACATTGACAATCCACAATTTCCATGTCCAGTAACTATTTCGCATTGAATATACGATTTTTGTATTAAAGGAATTTGGGAAATCTAGAGGTTTCAAGAACGAAAATTGTACGGTTGTCATCAATTACAATGCGTCCGATATCCTCGATCAAAACAGGTGGATCGATAGATACCATGCGCAAGAATGATTGAAGATCTGGAGAAACATTGAGTTGATGTGCAGTGACAACGTCTGGATGAAGATGATTTGTGGTGCCAATTTTGACTAGGGTCGAATTTTGTTTCTTCACAAGCGCCTTGCGTGTTCCAGCCGTATACAGACGATATTCGTGAGGCACATCCATATATTGTGCAAGATGCGGTGAATGCTCAACGTTGTGAGGAATCACTAGATGGTAAATTATCTGTTTGGAGGCCAAAACAAGAATAAAGGCGTCATTGTCCCGAATCGATTGAAGATGTCGAAATACATGGTCCCCATAGCCGTGGAATGATACCCATCGTGATTCTGACGGAATCTGGGGAATTGCGGGGGCCATAGGTTGATCTTCCGTCATTGTGCCTATATCGTATATAAAGAGATTGTAGGCGGAGACAAAGGCTAACCGGCTTCCTGGAAGCAGCAATACATGTTGCTAAATCGCGTATGTAAATACTTGTGTACACTGTATGAAAGGAACCTCACGTACCGGGTACTTGGAGTCTGGATCGTTAGGGAAAATTACCGTTCTGCGATGCACAGAGGCCGTAGAGGACCTCCAGTCAAAAATTTCAATATACGACCGAAACCGAGAGGTATACATAAGTCTGGCGAGTAGATTACCAGAAAGACTGACGGATAATACACTGGTACCGGGCTCAGTCGCTGGAAAGGAATGTAAAAGATGTGCTTCCAGGAATGCAGAGGCCCCATGTCCACGCAGGTTGACAGACAAGATCATAAGATCAAGAGAACCATGCAAAGGCCGTGCTACAATGTTTATCCGGCTTCGAGTCAATATCCCTCGTAGGACGCATCATAATGGAATACAACTGACTCAGGTATTCTGAGGGATAGGTGACCATGAAAAACTCCGACAGAGGACCCATATGATCAATGTCAACGGCTGTGCAATATAGTAGTTGGCTGTTGGGGTCATCACGCGGTGGCATTAATAAATTGCTCGGCATTTGAAGATCTTCAAGGTCATGGCACAACACTGAACCGTTGTCCATAGTGGTAAGCAGCCAGCGTCCACCTGGGACCAAAGTAAACGTAAGTCCGGCATCAAAATGGATCATGCGCTCGTGAACCGGATGGCTTTTAGATTGCCATTCCCAATCGGCACTTCTTCGTTGCAACACCCAAGACTCCAGTTCCATAGGCGAATACATGTCGAGGCTTTCTTCCGCTGCCATCCTAAATCTTTTCTCGTTCAAATAACTTCGGTACTGGTTCGTCCACACTTCCCGTGTGCGCGAAATATCGTTTAGTTGTTTACAAACCTACAGTCATCATCTACCTCTTGATTTTGCAATGAAAATTGATGAACCCGCCTGCCTCGTGATAAGCAAGTCGCGCCAATGGACATGCTTCAGGATCTCGGTCAAGATTTCCGAAGATATGTCGCTGAACCTGAATGTACGTCGGGATTCCTTGGGTTTATCAGGAACAAAAAGCTTCCAAGTAAAAGCATGACGCACTTCGCTTCTCCATGGCCAAGCCTTTAGCAGTGAGGAAGGAACCCACCGGTCAATCCCTAACAGTCGGGGGTCAAAACGCCAGCTGCCAAGAAAACGTGAAGGTATGTCCTTTAGAAGACTCAGAGGGTAAGATAGATGTCAATGGCGGATGCGGCCTCACTGCTTCTACTATTTCTAAGCTGTTGTTATCTTCCATGCGTGAGCAGAGAGACTCGATGAATGGAAAGTTCAAAAGACAAGGTTGTCACACGGTTGTAACGTTCGTCAGAAATTTTTTTTGGATGGCTGGTCGAAAACTATGGAAAGCAAGACTGGCCAGCTTGATTTTCAAGGGCATGCCGTGATTGCTAGCTGATCCGGCATGATGGACCCCGTTTCCATGTAATTGTTTGTTATAACCAGTGTCACACCATCCGTGCTCGTCAGTTACCCAAGATGGTGTGCCGCCACTAGAGTTTGTAGACCCCTCTTCCTCAGTCAAAATGGAGCACCAGTCTTCAGCTGATCCGGCATGATGGACCCCGTTTCCATGTAATTGTTTTTTATAACCAGGGTCACACCATCCATGCTCGTCAGTTACCCAAGATGGTGTGCCACTAGAGTTTGTCGACACCTCTTCCTCAGTCAAAATGGAGCACCAGTCTCTCATGTCTATCTGTCAGTCCAGACCTTAAATTAAAAACTGATTCCTGCAACTCTAAAGTGGGTTTCTGCTGTTTGAAGCCACTGGCAATGTTATAATAAAATAAACTTAGGCCAGTGAGAACAACAGCTAATACAAGACAAGGTATAAAAAATTTCTGAGATCTAGAATAGATCGAGGTTTTTCTGTGCAGCGGACTATGTGTGGAAAAAATGTCTTCGATTTTTGCCATCATGTGACTATGTTTGTTCTCGTTGCCATTACTTCCTTCAGGTAAGCATGGGAATAATGTCTTTGCTTTTTAATGTCATGTGATACTACCATTTGTCTGTACGGTTACAGATATGCATGGGAATAATGTCTTCAATTTTTAACGTCATGTGATACTACCGTTGTCTGTATGGTTACTTAGTCAGCAGTAGACTAGATATGCATGGGAATAATGTCTTTACTTTTTAATGTCATGTGATACTACCATTCGTCTGTATGGTTATAGATATGCATGGGAATAATGTCTTTGATTTTTAACGTCATGTGATACTACCATTGTCTGTATGGTTACTTAGTCAGCAGTAGACTAGATATGCATGGGAACAATGTCTTTGCTTTTTAATGTCATATGATACTACCATTTGTCTGTATGGTTACAGATATTTATGGGAATAATGTCTTCCCTTTTTAACGTCATGTGTTCCATAGTGTTACTATGTTAATATTTGATATCTACATATGCCAGAATGTAGCTACAGTTGTGTCTGTTTTAACATGTTCTCTACACCCACTTGGTCCATAATGTTGCAATCAATCAATGTTTTATTTGGCTGACATTCTTTTCTTGCCAGATGTATTGGATGTCCAGTCAACCCATAGATTCAGTGGTCTCTGATAAAGAGACCTATTTTGTTGACTAATTGCGAGTCTTTCTATGTTCTGCCTAGTACAGGCACAACAGGACACAATATTAAATGCAGACAATAGCTGCCATGCAAAAATCATATATCAGAGCAGACACATGCATTATGACTTACAGTTCCTTGGTTGCCTTCCATGGAGAGCGAGCCCTGAATACCAGGGCTGAGATATTCCTCAAAAGATTTGGCATATTGCCACTATCTAATGAACACCTATTGTCATTTGAGAGGTCTGTTATCCAGCACAATAGATATATAGCAACAAATCATTGATTTACTAGATCATGGCAATGACTGATCTTGACGGTCTGCTATACAATAAGCCGTTATTACAACCAATTATTAATGTGCCACAGCTTAATATGGAGCAACAACAGGCTATGCTCAAATTTAAATATTCCTATTCAGACTCTTCTGACAGTGATTCAGATTTACATACTACTTACTTCAGACTCTACTCCAAATCATATGTGTCTTCTCATAGTTGTCCACCATTGCTGTTTTGCTATCCCTTACTGATGTGTTTGTGACAAATACAGGTTGCCACCACTGTATCATTGACATCATGATTCCAAGTATCTCCTCACCTAAGCAGAGGTATTTATATGCTTCATTCCTCCAAACCAAGGCATGTACTACATAATTTGATGTCTCCTCCAATCTGAGCTTCTCTATGTCATCCCACTATTTTGTCCTTTATATCCTTCTCTGCTCTCTCGTGTGCCTCTTTGTGGTGCTCCTCCCTCTAAGTATGATGGCAGAGACAACTTGGCATGCTACAACCCTTCCCAGCAAGACATTTGCTGTTTAAGCAGCCATTGTGCATTGACAAGCCATGATCTAGAGTGCTCTCAGGATGCTTGGATAATGATGTTACAGACTTCAGCATTTTCAAATGCTGTTATGGACTAAGGTTTTGTTGTTTGCACTAGCAAGACATACATTTATAGACACCCAACATGTTCTTTCATTCTCAATTTACTACCACATGGAGCACTACTGTGATATCCTATTGTGGTGCCCTTACACATCCTCCTACCACCCCTTTGGAATCAAGATGCATGCCATGACTCATCAGAAGATTCTCTAGGTGATGGAGAGGTACTTAGATGTGCTGTATCATATCAGACCCACTCATCTCATTTTTCTGTATGTTTTGACCTCTTGGTTTGCTTGTTTATTGACTTTGAGTCAGGAGCTATACACATTATGAGAAACAGAAACATCTCACAATGAAAGCTTTCAATGGATGAGGAATTCTTGTTGCTGCATTTTATACTTACAAAAATCAATGGCTTGATGAAGTTTGGACTTACTCAGATGCTTTGAAAAAGGTCAAGTAGAATTGTTGTCAAACATATAGTATGCCACAAGCCTAACAAGCCTGGTTTCACTTTATGTGGAAAGGATTTGGTACGTGAAGTGTTCTTGATGTTCAAACTTGCTCAATGTTATGTGCAGTGCAGCAACGTAACAATATCTCATCAAGTAGATCTGGGCATAGTCAAGGCCAATATTTTCATGCTTGACTAGAGGTATGTTCACTTGCTATATATCAAAAACCTCATACTAAATATTCTATTTCAAGTTCTTTTTATTGTAGTTAGTAGAATAGCTATCTATCCATTCTATACCTGTAGCTGGATGTCAAGACTAAACACATGCTGCTGGGCTTATGCAGGGTTCAGTGTCCTCCATCATTGGAGCCTTAGACACAATTCTCATGAGGAACATTGAATGGTACATTGTCTTTGCTCTATTGTCAGTAAAGCTCTTATTGATTAAACATTTTTAGTAGAACAGTTTCATAATAATAGTAGAAGACTTTTTATTAATCATTGGTATTGGTGCAGCTAATAATTACATTAATACTTACTACTAGTCAACCATTCATATTTTTGTATATAATGTCTTTATGCCAACCTAGATTGTCAACATTCAGCTAACTGAGCTTTATTGCCAATAGGTAAAAGGATTACCAAAATGCCTTAATTGGTAGCATAATATTACAATTTTTTATTCCTCTACACTGTTTAATACTTCAAGTTTCTGATTGTGATAACATAGGCTTATATAATGATTGTTAAATACAATTGATTATTAGCATGTCATTCAATCACTTATAATATCTACAATGAAACATTATTGGTATTACAATGTCCTGATGTATAGTCCATTAGTCCAATTGTAGTATGCTATCTACATTTATAGTACACTATATACAAAGTTTGACCATATATCGTACAACATATACAATGTACAAAATTTAGGTTTGTGAGCAAGAAATTACGATAGAGGTCTCCTCCCAACCTTATGTCTCTCTTCTGTCTCTTCTATAGTTGTTGTTGCTGCCACTGCCACTTCACCTGTTACCGCTATTGCCACTGCTGCTCTGCCCATCATTGCTGTCATCACTGCCACTTCACCTGCCTCTGCTGTCATTATTTTTTCTTCTAAAGTTGATACCATCATTGCAATTCTTTCATCCCACATCAGCAGGGCTGGCCAGCATCTACTGCCACTTCCATTCAAGTTCCCAGTGTCACCATGTTCCTGTGTCGGTGTGCCACTAACAGACCTCTCAACTAATCAATTCCTTGCATAATTTCTGATGGAATATGCTGGGGCAGCCCTTGCTGGATGAGGGTGAGCACCAAGAAACTCCCATTTAATAACAGTTGGTACTCGCACACCCCTCCTAAACGTGAAGATGTATCAGGTATATAGTATGAGATATAGGGTCACTTACACATAACATCTTCATGGAACAATGCCAACATGTTCAACAGCCAGTTCCTCCTCCATAAAATTCATGGCTGTGCTGCCTCCACTTGCCACATTGCCTGCTGTACCTCCTCTATCTCTGATGTCCCAGGTGCTGCATTGTCCAATCCTTGATTCTTGATATGCTCCACTCACATCCAAAAACCAGCCAACTTGTCTTCAATAGCCATGCATGCTACTAAAGCAGCATCTCTCTCTCCAAATGCTCTGTCCCTGTCATGAATCGCTGTATTCTGTTCTTTCTACATGGCCTCCTAAGCACGTTATTTCTGCTGAAGATCCTCTTGCATGTGGTGCAACTGTAAGGTTATCTGGTGCTCATTTGCCAGGGTCTCCTGCAAATGCTGGCACATTTCCTTATCAATAGACAATTGGGCAGGTATTGGGGAGATTTCACAGATATCCAATATGTTCAAGCTTGGAGACCTCTGTGCATGCTTGTACCCTACTATCTCCACTGACTCAGTTGAAGCTTGGCACTTCTTCTTGTCCTGTTGCAGAGACAACACTTCCACTCTTCCTCCTTACAATGAACCCTTAGCCTGCACCTCAACTGACCCCACAGTCTTCAATGAACTTTCAGCCTGTGCTCCACTTGACTCCATGCTCTTTGATCTGGACATATTACCTGCACTTGATGACTTTGTATTTGTACCCAAATTTGTTGCCTTCCCAAAATATGGCTCTGGTGATGCTTGGCACTTTCCCTTATCATGCTGAGTTATTGGCACTTCCTCCGTTGATGCAGGTGAAGCTCTGCACTTTCCCTGATCCTGCTCTGTAGTCAGCACCTTCATCTTCCTTCCTCTTAATGAACTCCCAGCTAGTGCTCCACCCAACTCCTCAGTCCTTGATCTGGATGCACTAGCCAATTAGCTCAGCATCCAGATCATGTCCCATCCCTGTTCTTTGCTCATGCAACATGCCCTCCATGCCTGAGCCACAGAGCATTGCTTGTGCCAGGCTTGACAGAAAACACAAATAGAATTATCCCTGCAAGATTTTGCTACTGGCACCTTAAACTCATATGGTTCACTTTGACATGAGCATAACAAGCACTGGTGATGGTTAAGACATGCAACTGGGCCAAGAGAATCCTCACAGGATCCTTGTTCTGACACCACTTGAGGGTGGAAGGGCCACGGTGCTGGTTTTGGGCTGTGGCAAATTGCTCTGGTATCACATTAGCTTGAGAGATCTGCTTTGCTGCCAAGACTAGCTATACCTGACCAGGACCAAGAACAGGCTGTTTAGTACATGTAAACAAGCTTGTAGCAGGTGCTGATTGGACTGAGCTGCTTAGGCCGGCCATCTGCATGCTTCTCCCTGGTGCCAATAGGTCAGATGTCAGTGTTGATGAACTTGACCCCATAGACCAGCCTGCCATCTCTGGGTGGATGTGCCAGGTAAATATGCAGACATGCCAGGAAACTACTTACACTGCTGGAAAAGGTCTGCTATCCGCCACTCATCTAGATAGTGCTCATATATTTCTCAGTGCTCCTTGTAGCATAGCCATAAAGCAGTTGAGTTATATTACCAGGTGGGGGTAGCATAGATGAACGGTTAGGGGTAGAGTGGCATGACATGGTCAAAAAAGGAGAGATGGTCAAAATGTTTTTTTTATCTACCTGTCACAACCCCTCCTACCTGGGACCACCCCAGAACACCCCCAGAACCCCATCTGAGACTTTTCTGCCAACTCCACAACACAATCTCTGCCATCACAACCACTGATGCTGATGATGCCCAAATCGAGCTGAGTGCTGCATGGACTATCACTAGTACAGCTACTTAGCAAATATAGCTTTGGGCATGTTAAGTGTGTGAGAGAGTCCTGGACAGGTCCCAGAGAACACATAGTAGGCAAGAGGTTGGTGGCAAGGAAAGTGGGTGATTGGAGGCACTTGTGTAAGGCTCCAAAACGTGGCTACAAGATGCTAAAAGTTACTAAGAGGGAGCGCTAAGAGTGCAGGAAAGTCACTAAGGAAGGTGCTGAGAGGCACTAAGTGTTAGCACCTAGAATGTGATAATAAAAGATTGCTTAGCGGATCTAAGCACAAAAGCCAAGCTGTAGTTGCTGTCAGGGGACTCCTCATTTCTTCCTTTTCTCACTCCTTATCTCTTTACTCTTCCTTTATTCATTCTCTTATTTCTTCTGACATTATTTCATTTTACTGTTTCTATTCTTTCAACACTATCTGTTAGTACTACTCTCAGCCCTTGAGATGCTATAGTTCTCTAGCTACCATTCAGACAAGTGTGGGCCCTTCAGCACCGCTTCCAGACTGCTTATATAAGCTGGACTTTGCCTTTCTGACTTCTAAAGTCCAGAGTTTTCCTGCCTTGTTTGCATAGTTGTTTGGTTAGTCAATTTTTGAGTTTTTAAGGTTTTGTTGTACTGTACAGTTGTTTCCCATGCTTCAGAAGCCCCAGAAGCGTCCAACCTGGCATAGGGAATCCCTAGACTTGTTCTCTTGGGATCTCCCTCTGCCAGGTGAGTAGTTATTATGATATTGTCTGTACATACTCTAATACACTTTGGATTTCCCTCTGCCAGCTGTGTGACTGAGCCACAGTCTCTAGAGGTCACCCTTACAGTTGCAAGGTGCTAGAGAGAGAGAGATAGAAAACTAGAGCAGAGTTCTCTTGCTTGATATGGTCAACAAGTGGTAGTCTATTGCGTATGGTGACCAAAATGTTGGGATACGATCCCTACTGCTAAATTGATTCCTTGTACTACTAACAAAAAGTAAGTATTTATAGTAAAGAAAGTTAGCCAATGCTAAGAGATTAAGTGCTGCTAGAGGGTGGTGAACTGATGGGAATGTAAGTAAATGATGTGAATTGAATTGTATAGTAAAAATGCCTATAATAATGCTGTCATGGAAATACTTTATCATTTCATCCTGTAAGCGCTGTCACTAGCTAAGAGCATTATGCCAGATTGACTGATGCCAAGTGTCTGTGTAAATGTATAGCCTTGGAGTGCAAGTGGCAAGGTGTGGCAAGGTGTCAACAGTGGTGCAAAGAATAAGTAGTGCCATAAAAAGTGGTCTGAGAGTAATTGGAGTCTGTAGCTGTGAGTTATTAGTGTAAAAATATGGAAAAAATAGTGCCAGAAGCGCTAAAGCATGGCACTTCTGGTGGTACTAGTGGGCTAATGTGAGGTGTGGATATTGGGGCTATCTGTAGCCAGCCATGATGCAGGCTCATCAACGCCATCTTCATGTGCATCAGGCCCTACCATCACACCACATCCTTTGACAGCCCTGCAGCATGGACCCCAGAACTGTCTGCTAGCACATCCACCAATCATCAGATCATGTCAATTATCCTGGCTATCACACATCACGCATCAGGCCATCCTTCCATGCCAATTGATTGCATGCCCTGCATGCACAATTCCTGGTATACAGTTCCTCCTCCTTCCACTGCTGCCTATTAACTCCCAGAACCACTCCAGACATCCTGAAACCCCTCAAAAACCTGGAGTAGCCCCCACCAGTACTTAAAAAGTAGCTACCCACTTGTCATACTTTAGTCTTGATATTACATTGATTGTTTGTATGCTCTTTGATTGACCGGTATGCACTGACGGGCACACTTGGCTGGCACACTTCGACTGGCATGCTCAACTTGTTCATGTGCTCTTAAGATTGGTATGCACTTCGCAACTTAAGCTTTACTGATCTAGTCTCATCCTAGAATCCCCAGTTCTCAACTCAACCTTAACTCCTTATCCTTTTGACTTCACCTGATCCCCAGACTAGGTTCCTTATCCTGGGAATCCCTTGCTCATGTCTTGAACCCTGAAGCATAGTCTGGAGTTCCAGACATCTGAGTACATGTAGATCAAGTCCGCTTCATAAGGGTGTTGCTTTTTCAGAAAGCCCCCAACTCAGTGGAAACTGACACTACCCTTTTGTTATGATGGCATCAAGCTTCTACTTCTATTACTGCTATAAAGACATAGCCACCACCACATTGCTTAGATAAATAAATTAAAATAAACTCCGAGTTTGTATGTAAGTAACAATAAAAGTGTTGTGTCCATACAGATAGTTTTGAGTCCTCTACAAAGTTCATGTATTTTTAACTAATATTTTCAAGTGCATTTTTGTTATTTATTGTTTTATAAGTTGGGAATGGCACATGCACTGCTTACACAAGATAAAAGTCATAAAAATGAATGTAAAGGATGGATGAGAATGTCATTACTCACTTAGACTCCTTGCTGGCTGTGTAAGACCTATGCAGTGTGTCGTTCTAAAGCCCATACCTCAAATGGTATAATAGATCACCAATCACATACAGGATTGATTCTATGATGCTCAGCATTCAGCAGATCCACATGGAACATGATTGCCAAATAGACTCACTACTTGGCATGTGTTTACATGCCAATGTTACTATGCATGGTTTAATGTAACAGAGATTGTCACTTGTTAGTAAGGTGCTATTTCACCATCTGATTGGATCATGAATGATTGAGATATCTGATATTCTACAGAATACCATTCCAGCATCAACAAGGATTCCATAATCCATTCTGCCAATTATCAGCAAGCATGACCTTTGAGTTTACTATCCTCAATGACAAGACACAGCCACCTTAAACCATATTTTGGGTACAGATATCCTGGGATCAATGCAGGTAATATATAATACCTCCAATGTTAATTTTTATGCTGATTATGATTGGTTGGGGCATAACTATATTTTGTCTGAATAAGGGGGGTTGTCAGGGCGACCTCTAGAGGCTGTGGCTCAGTCACACAGCTGGCAGAGGGAGATCCAAAGTGTATTAGAATATATACTGACAATATCATGATAGCTACTCACTTGGCAGAGGGAGATCCAAAGAGAACAAGTCTAGAAATTTCTTATGCTAGGTTGGATGCTTCTGGAGATGGGAAACAACTGTATAGTACAACAAAACTTTAAAAACTTGAAAATTGCCTACACAAATAATTGCACAAATAAGAGGCAAACTCTGGCAAACTCTGGCTTATATAAGCAGTCTGGAAGTGATGCTGAGGGGCCCACACTTGTCTGAATGGTAGCTAAAGAACCAGAGCACCTCAAGGGCTGAGAGTAGTACTAACAGATAGTGTTGAAAGAATAGAAACAGTAAAATGAAATAGTGTCAGAAGAAATAAGAGAATGAATGAAGAGAGAGTAAAGAGATAAGGAGTGAGAAAAGGAAGGAATGAGGAGTCCCCTAACAGGGGTTAATACAAATATCTAGTGAGTCATAGTATTGGATCATAATACGATTGTTCATTTACCAATGCATTTTAAGTTAGCATTGTGGCTTGCTGGCTATATAAAATCAAAAAGGCACCTTAGAGCTTGTATGTATCCTCTTACCTGTATGTGATGGCATTTCTTTGTGAGTATGTTATTGCTGTCCAAAACCAATACATTGTTTTAACCCCAGATATGCAGCCATATGAGTGAAGAGATGCCTAGGACATTGGCTCACTTGTCCATAAATAAATAAATAAATATACAATATATTAGTCATTTGATTCTGTTGTTGTGGCTGTGTATCATTTGAATATGCAACTGTTGCATAGCTACTAGAATCATGAACATAGATTCTTATATTATATATTTAATTATTTATTTATAATGTAGTAATAGCATGTAATTTCATGCATATGGTGGCTGTATATCAATCATATATTTGAATGATATACAGCCACCAGGAGTTAGGTCCAATGCTTGATTGCTGGCTTAGTCACATTCTAACAAGCCCTTTCTATCATAATAGCCTTATCCTTCAAATTTTTCCTTTATGTAAATAGTGGATTTTGCTTGCAGTGGTTGACAAGCTTTTTTCACTAGGATTTTGATGCTACTCTACTTGCACCCTTTTAGTTATGTATATATTGTTCAGCTGTGGATCTACCAAGGTGTCTCCTACCCAATATGTCTTTAGCTACCATGTAGTGGAAGTAGATAGCATCGTAGATGTATAGCTATATTTAATTATTTATTCTAATTGTATTATTGTAGCTTTGTATTGTTTGAATATACAACTGCTGCATAGCCACAAGTTCTATAATATTGTATTGATTGCTACATGTTTATACTGAATTCCATATTATTACATTCTTTTGAGTGCAAAAACATCTAATTAAATCTAAAATGTTGTGTAATATTGTTTTTACCTTCACGTATCATTTGAGGTGATATAACTATTTATCTGTCAATGTTGGATTCAATATTTCTTGGTCTGCAGTTTATAAAGATATTGTACTTAGATAATTTATTGATCAAGCATTAAGGGAGAATAAAAAAAATATATACATATAATTCCCTTTGATAGGTATTGCTAAACTATTCATCCAGATGATTGATTATATAATCAATATGTTATTTTGATGATGACACTTATTTATTACTATATTAACTAGTGGAAAAAAATACTAAAAAAAATACAAAAAACAAACAAATAAAACAACATGATATGAGTAGTAGTATATTGAATGCTAGGTACTATGGACGGTGGTATATGTGGATGATTGGTACTTGGGTTAATATAGGAAGACAATGAGGAAATGATGATGAGAGCTTGCAGAACAATTCAGGAATGACCTGATATTGTCTCGTATCACATAGCAGCTGTTTATTATAAGCAAGTTTTTGGTGTTGGCTATCTGTATGTATAGCTTCTTATTCTTATGTTGCTGTAACAGAACATTATACATGTTACTAGCATCAATGATGCTATATGCATTCAGTAGAGTATTATATAAGGCAACATCTTGTATTCACTCTAGTTCTAGTCAATCTGATACTGCGGTCTGATTTAGCACTATGTGATATACACAAGATGGTTCTAGCTCATAACCAATGGTTACATTTTTCTGCTATTGGCTTTAGACTCTAGGCTTGTTACTGACTAGGCAACTCATTACAAAATCTCTCAATTTCTGTTGGCATCATGTCAAAAATGTGCTTCCATGACTGGCTTTCTTGATCTGGACCCCCCTTTCCCAGCATCAGATACAGGTGATCCACCTGTGTCTCAAGCTGTTTGGATGCAACCTGCATCTACTTACCAGCCCCTGCCAAAGTGGGATGAAAAGTTACCTTGCAATGTTAGCACAAGCTTTGAAATGCCAGATGGGCTATTCATATCATGAATGGTGTCTATTGTATGGCCTGGTGGTATACCAAGGGAGAGATCCACGGTCTCAGGAGTGTCGCTATCAGCGAGCCAAATGTCCTCACTGATGTATCCAATATTGCCCAAGAGCTCATCAGCTCAGTCTAAAGGTTAGCCAGACCCTATCCAGTACTTGGAGATGGTGCAAGACAGCACTTTCACGCATAGCACCTCATTCCAGACTGCACCAACTGAATGGCATTTGGAATATGTGGCAAATGCTGCCACTGAATCAGGACTATTGTCATTGACGACACAGGGACAGAAGCAAGGACCAACCATAGTGGTTAGTAGGGAGGACAACAAAGTTATAAGGTTGGAAAAGGCGTCATCAGCACCTAGAATTCAGGAGTTGTATGAAAGGGTTGGCAAACAGCTGCAGGTGAGACATGAAGGCCTCAGGAGAGTTCTGGATTTAGAGTCTGAACTGGAGTCCTCAGATAATGAGGAAAGTAAGAGGTTGCATTCAACCCTGTCTATCCAGTTACAGCTGGTATTGGACTGATATCTATCAGTTGCAAAGAAATCAACATGAAAGCATTTGCAGCTTTATGTAGTAAAGCATCTAAAGTTAATAGCTGCTAGGAGCCACAATGTATCTCATGCAGATTTGACTGAATATATCAAACTATTTGTGCATATCTTTGAACTAGAAGTAGAGGAATATCTCAAGCGCAAAGCGGTGCAAGGATCAGCTGTCTCAATGGCCACTCCAGCTGATTCAGTGGAATGCAAAATGAGTGTGTGCCAATGAGTGCCATTGATCATGGATGCAATGATATTGCTGAATGTGCCTTGCCAGGCTAATAAGTCTCAGCAAGACTACGTCAGGCATCAGAACACTGCAAATCATCAATGCAACATTAGTGGCATGCCTCAGCAGGCATTATCTGAAGTAGAGACTGTGACAATGACTCTAGCAGAGCCAGATGCTGTGCAAGAGGTCAAGACATCTTGAAAGCAAGTCACTATTAAAGAAGAGGTGGACAAAGTTCATATTCTTGAGGAGCAAACACAACCACAACACATAGTATGATGTGTTCATCTGGTGGACAACTAGAATGAATGTGTTAATTATCAGAAGATGCACAATCATGGTAAGTTGTTGATTGACAATCAGGAGGTAGCCTTTGAAGGGCATGAAGGTGTAACACTTGTCAATGATATGCGGTGACAATTTGCTGCTCAAACTGCTGAACTGGATAGAGATCCAAAGGGTAGTAAGAATAGTAGTGATTACTATGATAGAAGGGAGCTGAATCATCGCAATAACAACAGTGGGGGTTGTGATCATAGACAGAATGATCAAGACAATAATAATCGTTGTAATGGTGGCAAGCATGCTGGTAAATCACCAGCAGAGCAAGAGGTGAGGTAACAGCCTACTTCACAGCCAGAAAGAACGGCCAATAAACACTTGTTTTGCAGTTTCTAGGCATTTTCGATGCCCACATAACATGATTTGCATGAAACTATGCCTAGAATGAATGAGGCAGTCAGGATTCATATAGATCATATGTATGACCATCTCACTTGACTGGTGGATGACTCCTTTGGAGTCAGGTTTAAATTCCCTGCTGGGGTAAGTCCCTGCAAATCTGATGGTAAGCATATATGTGCATATGCTGGAGGGTATAGGTTCTCTCAGCTGGAGGACTGGGCCATAGACGTCTGTTACTATTTGGCAGCTTGCTGCTATGGTAGAAACAATATGGACTAAGAGAGGATATTTGTGTTGCACAAATTTATGGAAGGAGAGGCTTGGAATTGGTTCTGTTACTATGTCCTTCACATCAATCATGATAAATTGCATTGGATGTTTAAAGAGGTCCTGATAAGACTGTATAATCGCTTTGTCAATACGGTGACTATGCAGGAAGCTTGGAATGTCTTCAGAAATGCAGTGTATGATGCCAAAACTGGCATCCAGACATTCTATGATGACCTGGTGGGTCATGTGCAAAATATGGCCATTTATCCAGACAAATACACCATTCATGAGACATTCCTAGACAGAATACCTGCAGATATGAGGAGAACATTGATACATGACAACAATTTGTCTTTGGAGGTCAATACTGTGACTGAGTTCTTGGCATATGCTATTTATTATGAGCAGTTGACACAGACTGCAAATCATTATGAGTAGCGTAGCTCACACTGAGGGCCTGTGAATCGTCAGGCAGTGAAAGTGGAAACTTTCTTGGCCAAACAGTTGGAGATGGAAAACAATCACAATCCACAATTTATTGTTTGTAAGACAATCCCTGGAGTCCAACAGCCTTAACCAAAACCTGCTGGATATCTGCCAGCAGAAAATAGTCAACTCTCTTCAGGTCAAAACCAGATAGTAATGAAAGGGAGTGTAGTGCCTGCAGTGCGTATAGCTAGCAAGCCCAATGTAGGTTCTGGAGTGGCCCAGAGAAAGTCTGCAGAAGACCCCTCAGCATGCTATAATTGTGTGAGGGCTAGACATTTCACTAAGGAATGCCCTGCTTTGCCCAAGGCACACATTTAAGCAGCCCATATAGCTGCAGCCTCCAGTGACGTTGTCAGTGACAACAAGGATGAGGAGGTTGTCAAGGAGGCTGAGAAAGAGCTGCAAGTAGAGGCTGATGGCTTGGAAATGAATGATGCTGAAAGTGTTCAGATAGATGATGACAAATACATTGCAGTGGACATGTACAACAGCAACTACTACACTTGTGATGACGAGAACAAACACTTGTTTGCACTAACAGAGTGCCATGGAGATCAATATGTCCAAATGAGACGTGTCATCCTGCAGAAAGCAACTAATAAGTTGCAGCAGCCACAATATACTCCTGAAGAGAAGGAGTGCTTGATCAGAGTGGAATAAATTGGTAGTGTCAATGGTGACACATACTATGGAAAGGGTGCAGTTGACTCAGATGGGAGAAGTATACTGTTATGCATGGGAAGACAAGATTTCTGAAGTGTTGGATATTGTATTTGATAGGGTATTGCTGAAGGTGAGAAGTGTGCAATCGTCATCAAATATGACAAGAATAGTGAGGAGACAACCAGTCATAAGGTTGAATCTGAGAGATCTCACAGAAGAGCACATACATGCCTTACGGGAGCAATTTGAACCAAAGGTTCAGCTGCATGTAGCATGTGTATCAAAAGGGAAAGGTAAGGCTAAGAGCCTTACAGAGGAAGATATTCCTTAATTGTGCCAGCAATGGCAACATGAGTTTGCTAATATTGTCAACAGGACAAAGGAAGAACTTCCACCATGGAAGAAGATTAATCATGAGATTAACCTCATTGATGATAATAAGCAGTACAAGTACCATTTGCCTCGCTGCCTTCAAGCACTACAAGATCAGCTTTGTGAAAAGATAAACAGATACATAAACGCAAAGTGGTGGGAACCACAACTAGCGATGCAAGCTGCACCTTTACTTTGTATTCCCAAGAAGGATGGGACGTTATGAACTGTATTGGATGCACAACAGCACAATGATAATACATTCAAGGATGTAACACCTCTTCCAGATCAGGAAGTCATATGCAAAGATGTTGCCACAGCGAAATATAGGTCAAAAATTGACCTAACAGACATGTATGAACAGGTTTGCATACACAAAGAGGATATACTGAAGACACTGTTTTCATCTTTGATGGGAACATTTGTGAGCAATATCATGCAGATTGGTGACTGTAATGCATCAGTGACATTCCAGAGGTTAATGACCTCAATTTTCTGAGACATAATTGGAAAGTTTATGCACATCTATCTAGATGATATATTCATCTTTTCTGATTCCATCAAGGAGCATGACTATGTAAAGCCAGCCTCTACCTCAAATGGAAGAAGTGTGAGTTGTACGCACCTAGTATAGACTGTTTCGGTCATGTCATTGACAAGAAGGGTATTCACCTGGACACAGATAAACTTGATCAAATTTGAGAGTGGCGTACTTCACACATGTATAATGATATCCAGCAATTTGTTGGATTAGTGAACTATATTGGTAACTTTTTGCCAGATATCATGGCATACACTGGGCCACTGATGGCCATGACCCAGAATGGGTCCCCTTTTCATTGGAGACTGCTGATCGTTGGGCCAAGCACGTTTGACTTCGCAGACAAAGCTGGGCCAATGAAGATTGGTGAATTTATTGTCGGTGTAATGATCAGGGTTACCAAGAAGGTACATACATATTATCAGGGAACCCATTTCTGACTTTGCACTCATTATATTAGCCATTTTTGTTATGAGAGACCTTGCTTTTTCTTGCTGTGGGAGAGGTCCGTTAACAATATCTCGGTATTTTATGAGCACTGTGCCAACGGCCTCAAATGCTGTGTACGTTTTAAGCGATGATTTAGTTATATATTTAGTGACATATAAATGGACACCCCTGACCGCCGTTCCCAAATGAAGACTAGTTACATCAGTGTTGCATCTAAACAAATAACTCAAAGATGCAGTGAATGTGTTCAGCCATGGTTCCGCTTTACGCATATTGAGCGCACCTGTTAGAGGGTTGACTTCAGTCTGTTGGAAGAGTTCTTTGAGAAACCGAGCCTTACATCTGCCCCATTTGTTGTCTAGACACCCTTTATTCTCTTTGTCTAATTTTTTACTTCTGTCCTTCTTATATGATGTATGGCAGGTATGCACATTTGACCTAAATACAATGTCATCTACAGTGTTACAGAATTGAGTCCACCAATTAGATGTCTCCTCACATCCGACACACTCCTGGGGCAGTGCCTGAGGGTCAGATTGACCAGCATCGGATATATTGTCTGTAGAAGCATTACGGGCTGTTGGTACTGAGAGTTTGTTGATTGAAGTTTCTTGTTTACTCCGACACAAATGATTGGGAGGAGGGGGCTGGGGCATTGTCTGCGTGGTATCAATATATTCTGGCATCTTCTTGGATTTTTCAATGTTATTTATTACTTTGTCCATTGTCTCTGTAAAGAAGTTGCCGGTGAAGGCAGATTCCAGATATTCCACTAGGGCCCTCTGAAAATCAGATGAGGGGTCCATAATTTTCTGACGAGCTTCCTCAGGTGATAGACTTCCACGAAGCCAAAGGAGCATATGCAGATGCAAGGTAAGTCTACCTTGCTGCTTGACTGTCCCATAGTATGCAGACGTGTGACCGTACAAGCCTTTGTGTTCAGTATCAACATCTAATACGTGCTTTATGAAAGTGTCAGGGGACTCCTCATTTCTTCCTTTTCTCACTCCTTATCTCTTCACTCTCCTTCCATTCACTCTCTTATTTCTTCTGACATTATTTCATTTCACTGTTTCTATTCTTTCAACACTATCTGTTAGTACTACTCTCAGCCCTTGAGATGCTCTGGTTCTTTAGCCACCATTCAGACAAGTGTGGGCCCACTCAGCACCGCTTCCAGACTGCTTATATAAGCCAGAGTTTGCCAGAGTTTGCCCTTATTTGTACAAGTGTTTGTGTAGGCAATTTTCGAGTTTTTAAGGTTTTGTTGTACTGTACAGTTGTCTCCCACGCTTCAGAGGCCCCAGAAGCGTCCAACCTGGCATAGGGAATCCCTAGACTTGTTCTCTTTGGATCTACCTCTGCCATCTAATACACTTTGGATTTCCCTCTGCCAGCTGTGTGACTGAGCCACAGCCTCTAGAGGTCGCCCTTACAGAAAGCAGATACCATAAAATAAAAGAATCTGGCCCCTGCAACAGGATTACGTGCAATAAGTCGATATGCAGTGTCAGAAGGTAATAATATATCAGGTTCAAACTTTATATTATCACTGGCATAATACAGACATATAGGGTGTCTGATATCTACAGGCAACAACGTTATAAACCAAGAAGGCACGCCTTTGTCAATTACTAATAACCATATCTCGTTTCTCATATGCTTTTTTGTTATTGGAGACCCATCGATCCGGCCCAACACAGCATCAACGTCTTCAATAACTTTGAAACATTTCTGTTTCTCCTGGTTCATGGGCTTGATAATCTCACCTTTGGCCATACAATCAGCCATACTTCTGAGTAATTCCACGTCAAGACTTGCTATGCATTCAGCAATATAAGCAAAGTCGTTTCTTTCAATTGCCAGAAACCCCCCTGTAGTTGCGGCTCTGATCTACTCATGACTGAATACTGCAAAGGAAAAGCCAGTATCTCTCTGGAACCGCTTATCATGATACATGAGGAGATTGCCTTTGTGAACCTTAACAGAGGTACAGCCTTTTACACAGCCTGGACCCCCAAAGCCATATGGAAACAACCAGGGAAACATTTGAGGATAAACAGTTGTGTCCTTCATCCAATTAACCAGACGGGATGAATGTCCAACTAGCAGTGCTTTGCCATTGGAGTGCCAGTGCTTTAAAGCAATATCTTTAAGCTCATCTTTTGTTTTTGCTGATAGGCTCTTGCCCGTCAGTCCATGCATGACAAAAGGACAATTCCCAGCTGATACCCCATTATCTCCATCAACTTTGTAAATGGCAGGGTCAACTGTTCTGTTTTCCTCCAGAGACTCTTTGTAAACGATCTTTACTGATGGTGTATCTTCTGGATAGTTGTCAAGATTGCTATCGCATATTTCAATGTCTGTATAAGCAGAATGATTAAGCTTGAGCCATTCCAATGCCTGCTTCACAGCGTTTTGGTGGACAAGCAAAGGCAATCGTTTGAGATCTTCCCCAGTAGGCTAACAAGGCCCTGTAAATAGAATAGCTAAAACATCATCCATGTCAGCCCTCAGAGGAGGCAGTACATGGTAAACCTTTTCAACGGGAGATTCAAAAGCAATCAAATGTGCGTTCATTTTGCTAAGACCCAAGGATGACATGTGTGTGAAACAGAGAGACCTGCGTACTTTGGTGACAAGGAGCTATTCAACCCAATTTAAATGGGATAAAACAACTAGAACAGCACCAATCCAAAAACTGTTTGCAAGTGCATACTTAGGAACTTTGCCCTTCAACAATGGGATCCTGCACTCTGAACAGACAGAATTGCATCTATGATCCAACACCGGGCCTCTTATTTCTCTCACAGATTCCGTTCCTGAATGCCTCTCCACTCTGGTAACTTCTTTGGCAGATAACACACCAAGAAACTCTTTCATACTTTTTAGAGTATGCATATCCTTAACTGGGCGCAGCAAACCACAAACAGCGCAACCACTTTCTTCTAATTGCACTGGACCCATTTTGTTGCAAAAGTCATGTATGATTTGAGTAGTTAGGCTTGGTGTAAGAGGCGCAGGAAGAAATTTGGGCTTGTCAGGGCCCTGAACATCTGCCTCAAGAACAACTTCATGCGTTTGATTACGCACTACGGAGCATCTCAGCATCTTTCTTGCTTGTAAACTGAGATCAGCCATCAATACAGTAGACCAACTAACACATTTTGAGCAACTGTGAGAATTAAACAAATCACTTGGATGTGACACTCTAAAATGCTTAGGCAGCGCAATCCCATGTATACGTGCTATGGATCGTAGCTGCTTCAATGTGAGATGTTGTGAAAGGGTAGACAAAGGCAGCCTAGCATGCACGTACCCTGCAGTAATTGGGTATGACAGCAAACCAACATCATCTGCATGATTGATGAATTTGAATATGTGCCGTGGGTTGTGTTTGCCCTGACTCACGTCGATGTACATATCTACTTGTGCAAAGGAGAACGCATAAGTTTTACCACCGCCTATAGGTCATCTGAGGACACGTTTAGGTTTACAAAGCGATCTTTGACGTCCAAGAGACTTGCATGCAGACAATCAACCACTCCTATGGTAAGCTCTAGACGCAGATAGATGCGAATACTCTAATATTCTAAGCCGAGATACCACAAACGATTTTACTGCAGAAAGGGTTGAGCTAATAACAACGTGTTGGTTCAAACAAGGCCATGTATCAGGCAAACAGTATCCACGCAGTAAAGTTTCGATAGCAAATGCAACATTACATACATTGTTCCTCATTGTGCAGTTACACAACATAGGACCTAGGTGGCATCGATGCAGGCATGTTAGAAAATCGTGATGGGACATGAGGGATCGCATCACAAAAAGTTGTGTTATCCTGCATTGTTTGAACGTCGCAGGAACAGTCAAAACTCTACAATAATATAACCAGGACATATAGAACCGACAAAAAACATAGCACCAATTAGGTATGTTGACCCTAAAAAGGGGAAATATCCAATGTGTGTGTGTCCTGTTGCCCATAGAGTCTCGAATCACAAGGAAACATGTACACTGATTTGTGCTTGTATCAATCTGTATAGTAGTATGCCATTCTGTATAGGTATGATAGCATCGTTCAGTGTCACGGATCGAGCATCGCTCAGTATCATAGATCAAGCATTGCTCGGTGTTCAACAGAACACATAGGTATTGAGAGCGTGCATGTTGAATTACTGTAGGCCCCCTATCAACCGTACATGAGAGATGTTGCGCCAAATTAGATACATGCATACTTTGTGAATGACGCATGTTTTAAAACAACAAGCAATATATGGACTAATAGCCAGGCACCGTACACAAACAATATCATCATTGAAATCGATGCACAAGTACAAAACAAGTTACATATAAGGCAACTATCACTATGGTCACCTGATCTAACATTACATCATAGCTCAAAACCATCAAAGGAGCGATAGCTTATATAAACTATGTCTAGAGTAGTGGCTTATATAAACCATTGCTAGAGCAACAGCTTACATAAACCACTGCTGGAGCAACAGCTTATATAAACCATTGCTGGAGTGACAGCTTACATAAACCACTACTGGAGCAACAGCTTACATAAACCATTGCTAGAGTGACAGCTTACATAAACAAGCATTAACACAGTAAATGACGAAAGATTTACTCAGTGAACAAACAGTCAAACAGACAACGGCTCAAAAAGTCTATATCGAGACTATCAAAACAACGCGACACAAAAACAACTGCTAAAGGTAACAAAGTAAACATCTGATGGCTAGATGGCTAAAGTCACAACTGAGGTCACATACACCTGTCTGCCTCCCATGTGGAAGGTCGCTGAATATATATATATATTTTTTAGCACAGTCGACCAGCAAAGACAAAGAAGGAGCGGTGAAAGCAGGAACTACTTACATGCCTTGGACTTGGCCTTCCCCTTAGTGGCACTGGTGCGGTCCACCACAGGAGCAGGTTCAACAAGATGCATCACATAAGTAGGGTCATGCAACACAATGACAAACAGCAAGTTCAAAGTGAGATACCTGAAAACCGTGAGAACATATCCAAACACAATGAACACCAACGTACTTGTGACAACTGGACTCATACCAGTTGGCACTAAAACCAACACTGATGACATAACTTTCCAGAACCTCAACATTGTTGTTTTCGTATGGATGCCAAGAAGAAAGAGTATCAAAGTCACTGGGTGTAAAACGGAACGGTTGACCAGTTTCTACCCTGCCGTCATATACAGGTACTGAGAAAATGTCAGAACACCATCTGGAAATGAGCCTAACAGAAACCTTTGTGATCAAACTCAACAACTGGCTTATACAGATCGGCAACTCCAGCTAATTTGAACACAGGAGCATCCATCTTGGTAAACATTGAGTTACTCTTTATACCGGAGGGCCTCTTGGACTTGGGAGTTGCATACCCACTGTCTGAAGTCACATCAAATGCAGAACCAACAAAACAACGAAACATGACTCACCAACATTGTATGTAGGGTTTTTACCCTTGCCTCAAGTAACAAATGCCACACCATTACCAGAAAGAGTACCTCAAACACCATCTGGGAGGTTGAAAACACAACCCAAAACAGCAAACTGGCAAAGAGACTCCTGATGGAATTCAACAATCTCAATACAATGCTGACCATACTTGTCAGACGGACTCCCAACAAGAACAGAACTGTCAAATAAATGCAAGGCAGTTACCACTCCAGAGGTAATACAGACACAAAAGGGACCCATCAAATTCCAAAGAGCCAATTGCTGCTTTGGGGTGTTTAGTTGGGCAGGGTTAGTCCTGGCCAAGTTAACGTAGACGGTGTGACGATTGAATAAAAGAGAAGATGACAACAAACTATTAAAAAAGTCATACACAGGAACAGAAAAAAATACAAAACAAGAAGCAAAATGCATGTCCAATTGTCTTCATTCATATGCTCAGCAACAACACCAATACATGCATAACGTATTTTACCATCACTGTTCATTTTGTCATATCCAAAAGGCTGGATTATAAGTTGTTTCCTGATGACAAATTGAATAAATGCAAGCAAAATAATAGACATCGGTCCGCACTTAAGGAATGGCAGTCTTTGATAAGTCAACACCATAAACTTTTCTTGAGTAGAAGGCTGCATGACCGCATCCACTGCAAGCTCTTCTACAGGATTGAGACAAGGATCAATGCTGCAGCAAGACATCAACAAATGAAGTACAGAGATAAAAGAGAAAAAATAAAATAAAATAAAACAAAATAAAATAAACATACGATTCAATGCCATCTGAGCGGACAATCAAAATTGGAGCACCCAAAACAGACAAAATGGGGATGAGAGGCATGAGAGACTCGCCATCTTCTGACAATCCATAATTGGCAGCAGAACCATCATCGACAATAAAGTCTGATAGCGTGTCACTATTGTTGTCCACAATATTCCAATTGTTATTGTTGCTCGCCACCACAACAAGAGGCTTCTTAACAAGCGGCCTAGGTACGGGCCGCTTAGCAATTCTATACAAAATGAGCACAAGCAAATAACAGCAGAAACAATCCACACTGACACAACAGGCAAGTCATCATCATCATCATCAGACAATTCAACAAGTTTTTTCGGTGCAAAATCGTCATCCAAATTTGGACTAGCAGCCTTGGCCGCAGCTCTGGCACGTGACCTTTTAGGGCTTGACTGGCTCACAAACAAAGCCTTCTCCGTTATAGTACAGGTGCGCCTTGAGAGCGCAAAACATAAGGCAAACTGCGCATGAATGCAAACAAAACAGAAATTACATACACAGCATGACCACTTGACAAAGTTGCATCTTCAGCAGTCAATTCAGCCATAGCCCGGCTACATAGCAACAGTCAAGCAAAGTAACAAGGAAAACGGAGTTACAAACATGACAGGTATATCAACTGATGGAATGGTCACAGCCCTCTTTTTCTTGGGTGACGGCGTGGCAGGAACACTAACAGAACTGACACCAAGACATTAAGTAAAATGATAGTCACAAATACAACAAGTAACACACAAACCCATCATGCGAGGCAGAAACCTTTCGCTTTGACAGCAACCCGCCATCAATAGACCTAAAGAACATTAGCACTACAGATCACAACACAAAAAGAGTACTCACCCAGCAGATGATTCCCTGTTTCAGATCCAGAAGCTGTCGCCGCAGAAATGCTATCAAATATGCTACAACAAGTGAATTAGCAAGACCCACCAGAACTGAAAGAGCTGTACACATGCTTGCAACCTATCCGCACTCCTGTACCAAGGGTAACAAGTTGTAGCATAGTCCGCTATGTGGCATTGGCCACATAGCTTTACTTACTGTAGAGTAGTTTATATTATATTATATTTATTATAATATAAT
>QGOA01000751.1:0-37919 GCA_003313075.1 Termitomyces sp. MG16
CGTAATACTCTACTAATTGATTACAGCGTCGTTGACGCTGATGGTAATACGGATGACTCCGTTACATGCAACCTCACCAGCATCAATACTCGTGCATCTGGCCTGTGCGCTCACGGTGGTCTGAGCTGCTGAGGACACTGATAGTGTACTCTTGCAGAGGCTTCCTCATTGACGTCTGTTGTATTGGCAGAGAGCACAGACAACCCTGCTGAGCTGCCGGATACCTACATTCACACTTCATGCTTGCAAACAATCCTGTGCCCACCACCTCTGTCCCAGGTGACCTTGCCTTTTTCAGCTTCTTCTTGGCATCGCCCACCTTACTCATCACTTTCCCACTCCCCACAGCCTTTATAGTCCCTCTCTACATTCCTGAGATTCTTCTGTCCTCATTGTCCACTCTTTCCACCCTCCTTGTCTCAGTCATCTCGTAAAACACCAGACTCAACTCCACTGACTAGGGTGAGCCACCACTACCTGCGATGAGCTGGGAGAACTATTTGTAGAGAAATAGTTATTACATTAAGCATTAAGTATAGATAGAGAAAAAACTTACTTGCTGTGCATGGGCATCTGAGGTATTTCAACATACCGATGTCAAAAAGTTGAAACTACAATTTATATACAACTATACTACATTGTTGTCACATACTAACCTGCCTGTTAATATCTGTCAGTACACCGTTAAACAAAATTAAACTATTACTTACCTTCCAGCAGTCATTCCTCGAAACAATCTTTTCGTCTCTGGCATTCGGCCCTTTGGTCACTTGTACTTTGACGTTTGCCAAAATCCAAACGTACTTCGAGAGATTAGGATTAGTACAATGCTGTAATCATTAGATATCTTGAATACTTTAGGCACGTCTTTGATATCTATTCCATCCTGTTGCACCACTTCCCTCCTGTGGCTGGGCCTTTTTGACCACATGTGTGCAATGAACACGGCTTTTGACGGTTCACCCCCTCTGCGTCGAATGTATACATCCATTCCTCTCTAAACGCAGAAATAATGATGTATGAAGAACTCGTCAAATGAATAAACTTACGTGAATCTTCTCTCTTCTAGGTATTTCTAGGAGAGGCAGCCCTTGGAGCTGCATCTTTTGGAGGTGGGGGACAATTGGGTAAGACAGCAGCATGTTCTGATGCTGAGAAGAAATAAGAAAGCGTAAGATATTGTTATAACTACGTACTTGTTCATGTTTACTTGATTGTGGCACTGTGGAATGTGAGAGTGGGTGCAAGAGGATAAAAATAGACCTACGAGAGCCCACTCATGTAGTAGTATTAATCTTGTCTGAGCCATGAGCGCATGTGATGTAAACATGTACTGAATACAATCAAAGTACGTTAACAGCTTGGATGTTGTCGCTGCATGTTGACACAGGTGCTTCTGTTACATTTCAAAGGTCACAAAGTTGAAAAGGAAAGCTCAGCTGATATCGAGAGATTTTGATGAGCTCAAAGCATGAAAAAAATTAATTAATATGCATTTTACTACTCTGTATCTGTAATGCTATTGTTCTTCAATAAATCGTCACTCAATTCTGCAAAAAAATTGTTAATTTGGACAATGGGGTTTCTCCTCAATCTTTTTATTGCCTTTATCCACTCTTTTTCATTATTTGGCTGACCCCCCTGCTTGATTTCCTCCAGGCATTGTTGATACCAATTTTCGTTATCTGCTGTCCAGTAGCCATGGCTGTATCCACTATTGTTCCATGTGGCCACCTTTGGAAACCACGATGCATCTTCCATTTGACAACCATAGCCTTAGTACCAATCGTGATTTAATTAATTAATATGAATAGAAAACTATAATTTGCCTTATCAGTGTATACCTTGTAAACGCTGCATATTACATCTTCAGCAGTGGTTGTAATCTGATCGTCTACCAATAAGCAGCCATCAAATACCGAAATCGGCTTCGCATTTGTGGTAGGTCCTCCCCAGACAATGCGTTTGATGTCGACGATATCTCTCGCAAGTCTCCATATTAGCTCCCTTGCAGACAAAGCAGCACGTCTATAAGAACCTGTGAGTATTGCTTTTTTTTCACATTTGTAGTGAGCATAACTAGCGGTGGTAAATCTATATCCATGATCACATAGTCCAAGAAAATGTATGAATTGATTCAGAGTGAGACGTGGGTTTGCAAGTGGCTTTCCCGTTGCAAACTGAATTCCATGACTAACCAGGTGTCTGATTATATTGGCAATAGAGTCAAGGCACAAACAAAACAGTGACAAGACTACTTGTAGGTGGAAAAGAATTAGAACATAGAATTGCTGGAGGAATGACTTTGAGTAGACGCCGATTATGTGGAAGTCAGCCCTTTTGCAGCAGTACATAAAATATGCATTTTCAGTAATGTCTCATCTTAAGCTGGATGGGTAATTCCACAGAGAAGAGGAAAGCTTTAGAGGCAAAGTTGTATCAAGAACGAAATGATAAAGGTCGACAAGGCATTTCTTCATGTCATTGTCGAGTATGCACAGTCTTCATTCCCATTCACCAAAGGATCGTTATTTCGGAAACAGTCTTTTCTGGCTTGCATTTGCCTTCCTTGAGGTCCTGCCTTTGTAACCCCTCCTTGTATAGTATCAGAACCTTAAGATCATATGTATCAAATAGCAACTGTCACACATCTGTAAACGTGAGGGGCTCGTGTGTGGCAAAGGGAATATCTAAGATCCCTGTAGTTTTGGAAGTACTTTGTAAATGTGGCGCGTGATGGTTGTTGGGCAGCAGAGCCATTTTCTGTAAGATAAAGGGTCTGCTATTTTTCTTTCACTTATGTCCCCGTACTTCGTCACTCTCACTCTCGTCTGTTTCTGTGCTATTTTCCTCCACGGCCACCTTATAATAATTCTTCCACTGCTGTTGCATCTCATCTTCAATTGGATGGAGTGGTGCACTGGGTTGAGTAGGCATAGTTACAGAAGACCAGAGTTCTCTTGTATCTTCGTTAACAGGAATAATTGATTTGTGCCTAGGTCGTGCAGGATCCTTGATGTTCTCGCCTTCAAGGAGTGGATGAGGTCAAGCGATGAGATGCTATTCCTTCTGACAAGAGATGTAAAAATATTCTTCTGGTCGATACCAATGCCATGTTTGGTTCTAGTCGTCTCATGGAACGGGTCGCTGCTCTATTCCTCCACCACAATGAATCCATGTGAAGAGGTAGTCATTGATGACAGGTTCTAGTGCATCACTATCACATTGTACCATTTCTGCCGTTGCTTCATCGCAAAGGCAAGCCTCACATTCCTCAGGTGTTTCCATTTGAACATACTGTAGTCTCTCTTCGTTACATATTTTTAGCCATGCATCTGACATGAATTCTACTTCAATAAGGGACTCTAGGATGTTTGATGGGCCCGCCACTTGTGGTTCTGGAGTTTTCAAAGAAGACGAAGGCAGTGGAGGTGAAGGAGGGAGAGTATTTGTGTCATCGTTAATCAAGGAGGAACATGGTGATGGCAGTGGCAAAGGAGGGGGGACTGGTTTATGTTTCTCTGGCAGTAGGCTACGGCAATAATTCTCCTGTGCTACACGAGCCTCTGCTTGACAAGGGTGATACCTCCAAATGACGTCGTTGTCAGCTAACCCTGGAGGCTTGAACTTCCCAGCAAATATAAAAAGGGATGTGGGCGGCGACGTAGGCAGCAAACACCTCTTTGTAAGTGGCCTGGTTATACAATGCGTACACTCCTGGATGTGTACCAGGGGAGAATCACAGACAAACAAATGCAATACGTCGTTAAGCCATATCGGATCTATTCTGAGCTTTTTTTTGGTAAAGACTATCCAGGAAGGTGGTTCATTTGCTTGATGGGGAAGGTAAGCCATGTCTAATGCTATGGCAAAGGAAAGGAAGGTCGCTAAAGCAACAAAAGACCCGCGAGAAGCAAAAAGGAATGCGATGAGATTGCGATCCTTGGGATAATATAACTGGTATCCACATCCGTATGGAAGGGTAGGTACACGGAGTTCAGACCACTCATATGTGGCCTTGATGTGTCGCCAGACAAGGGCCGTTGAGAGCTTGACAAGTCTAGACTCCAAAGTTTCCCATGCTCTCCTGACATGTGTATGCATGGCAGCACAAGCAACTATGACGTCAAAATACACTGGCAAAGGGTCCAGCTTAAGGCACTCAAATAGGCCGACCCATTCAATGTAAAAAGGCCAGAAACCAAAGTACGGCTCCATGTTCTCAATCCAATATGTCTTTTGCAGGCGACAACAGTAATCACAAATCAAACCATGGTCATGCTCTTTGTCAGGATTGTGTAATGGCAGACAAAGAGAACGAGTAGTTGGGGATGACCATAAACCGTGGTTAGCAGGATCTCAGAAGAAATACAACCTTTCTCAACGTGCACCCCTGACTCGCCATTCCTTGCAGGTTGTGGGAACTGAACACTGAATCTCAGTGTATTGGATGTCAATGTATAGACTAGTCAACATGTATGTGTAGGCGGGTGTTGGGGAGTTATACTATGTTTTGTTTCGAAAATATAAGAAAAACGATGACTCCACAGAGGCAAATGCAAGACCAGTAAGCTACATGAAACGTCATTAGCATTACGTGGTGAGGCACAACCAAGAGTAGAGACATACTGTACAATGAATTTTGTTTGGAGTCGCAATGCGAAGATAAGTCTGGAAACACCATAAAAATGCTGATAACTGCTCACAGAAATTGGCGTTGAGATCTGTCTATAGTTTGGCCACTGGTGTCTGCTAACAGACAACAGTGCAGATATGCGGGGCTAAGGATTGGTCGTGCAAGCGATGTGCAATTCGAGTCCAAGGAATGGAGTGTGCAGGTGATACATAAGTGTGTTGAAAGTCAGGACATAGAGACACATAGATATTGAATAATGAGCTTACCTGAGCATGTCATATGGTCCGACGTGTCAATGCGTCACTATGTATAGACTCAAAGGACTTTGAAAGAAAAGGAATTAGAGGATCAAGTCAAGAGATTGAGGGAATATAAAATTGGCAACTCGCAGTTGGTACAGTACTGTACTTGATATAACAACGTCTTTTCCATTTACAAGTATCTAGACACAATGTTGGAATAAGAGGATGTTCATGTATTACACTACAATGGCAGCCATGCTACCTCCTCTGAGTACAATTCTTTCCATCTTGCAAGCAGAAGCCAAGGAGGATGGACTTGGGGGGTGGAATATCATTCAAGTTGCCAGGCTCACGAGTAGGAGCAGCTACAGAGTACTGACTGGGCTGTGAAGAAAAGGAAGAGGCAATGAGTGACTTGCGTGTCTTTGCAGCATGATTAGTCTTTGGACAAACATGAGAAAACCAACAAATCACCAGACTCGCGAGTAAGAGCAGCCACAGAGTGCTGCCTGGAGGCAAGTGACTTGCATGTCTCTGCAGCACGATTTGTCAGGGGACTCCTCATTTCTTCCTGTTCTCGCTCCTTATCTCTTCACTCTCCTTCCATTCATTCTCTTATTTCTTCTGACATTATTTCATTTCACTGTTTCTATTCTTTCAACACTATCTGTTAGTACTACTCTCAGCCCTTGAGATGCTCTGGTTCTTTAGCCACCATTCAGACAAGTGTGGGTCCACTCAGCACCGCTTCCAGACCGCTTATATAAGCCAGAGTTTGCCAGAGTTTGCCCCTTATTTGTACAAGTGTTTGTGTAGGCAATTTTCGAGTTTTTAAGGTTTTGCTGTACTGTACAGTTGTTTCCCATGCTTCAGAGGCCCCAGAAGCATCCAACCTGGCATAGGGAATCCCTAGACTTGTTCTCTTTGGATCTCCCTCTGCCAGGTGAGTAGCTACCTTGATATTGTCAGTATATATTCTAATATACTTTGGATCTCCCTCTGCCAGCTGTGTGACTGAGCCACAGCCTCTAGAGGTTGCCCTTACACAATTCACTTTTAAACAAATGTTAGAAAATGTATTTGATGTAAAAAGACAAACTATACCAGGCTTGGTGCACAGGGCAACAAATTTACGAGGTGGTCCTGCGTTAAGACATGGATGAGCGTTGGTAGATGCAAGGAAAAATATAATCACCCGGAGTTCCGGCCTCATTTGTATTCACCACAATTCAAGAGCGGCCAGCATTGGCAATGGAATGTCTGACTCTCTTCACAGTGGGTCTGTCTTTGACTGGCATGGTCTGCAAGCTGGAATATTGTTCCTGCACATTGCACAGACTGTTGGCTATAGACAGAGACAATAGTCAATGTCATAGTGTGAAATTTTAACGTACATTTCCTGCAAAGGCCCATATTGGTGGCTTTCTTAGACACTTCTGTACCTGAGTCCATCTCGTTGTTGAAAGAGGGAACAATTTACCATCACTGTGGACGATAAGCCGTTCCCGTCGCGTAGCAGGAGCTGGTTCAACCAGCTTTGTCCCTTCATTGCCTTGATCGCATTCAATCATTTCAATCACTGGTCAAATGCATTAGTAATTGTGGGGACGGAAGCTAGATAGTGTTTACCTTCTGATGAAGACACATTGCTGTTTCTGACAGCCCGAATTTCCTCACAGGGTTGTTTGAAGAAAATGACAGAGTTGACAGCACGAGCCTTGGAAGGATCCATGGTAATATTCTGATCCTGCGGCTTTTCCACGTCCACAGCTGGGTCTGTTGCACTGCCAGCAAAAATACAACGCAAGTCTGTTGCAAAGTTGACAAAATGACATAAATGAAGCATCAAAATACTTACCTTGAGCGGTTTCGTCGTTGACAAAATCACCAAACAAATCGCCCTTACCATATGCGCATTGGAACATTACTAAATCTGCTGAATTCTCAGCCAGCAGATAATAACACTTGACTTCCTTTGTCTGAGGCTGGTGCCACACATGGCCACAAATCTGGTGTTCTTCTTGTGCAGACCAGAGCTGATCCTGTTGTGGTTACATGAGTACCATCACTCTGTAAAAGAATGAAAAGACAAACAAAAAAGATGACCTCAGTAGCGATGGCTAAGTTGAGTCCTGCAGACCCAATGCTGGAGAGAATCATGACCCATGCTGACTGCTTGTCATCATAAAAGTCTTTCACGAGCTTGTCATGCTTTGCCATGGGGATCTTGCTGTTGATTGCAAGGCTATTAATACTGTAAGTCTTTAAAACCTAACAAAGCCCTTAAAGTCAGAGGTAATGCGAGATAAAGAGACAAGACTTACATTCTGAATAAGTGGCGCCATGGACAAGAAGTGGAAATACAAAATAATACAGCAGAGGCGGGTGATAGTGCCCCCAGGAGGACATGAGTAGAAAACACGTTGACTGTCAGCAAACTCCACTTTAGGTGCATCATCGCTCGATGTTAAGTGCCGGCACAGTTGTGCTGCAATGTCGAGCTTGGTCGTCTTGACTGCTTCCCATTCTTTGAGGTTCGTGAAGGAAGGATAGAGATCACCAGGGTTTTCCTTTGCCCATACAATAGATACATGGTAATTGTTGTAAAAATTCTGTATGACACGTCATTATGATGCAGAGTAACAAATCAATGGATCTAACCCATGTTCTGATTGAATTTGGGCTACCATTTTCCGACAATTCAATCCTTAGTTAATAAAGTTGTTAGATTATTTCCTAGGATGGATGTTGCCTAGTTACTTACATGGCTTTGGCATGTTTGTTACACTTGTTCATGAGTTCATGCTCCTGATCTGTGATCTTCAGAATGCCGACAATCTCTTTATACAGTGGTAGACGGACGAGCACATTTCCTTTATAATCAAGACTTTCCGTCATACAACGGAGAAAGTGTCCAGTGCTATGGGACTGGAGGCGCTTGACCATGTTGAACTGTATATCCATCAGCGTCTTGCCGTCGTCATCAAGCTTCTTTGCTCATCAAACAGCAGAGGCGTCTTCTCTTTCCTCCATGATAGAGGATTCAGATAAGTAATGAGGGATACTGACTAGACACAACATGGCTGCAATGTCCTATTGTTAAAAAAATCATGAGATGTTATTGAAGGCCAAAGAATGCATCAAGACTGACCTTGGATGCTGTGTGCAAGGATGTTGCAGTCATTGGAAGGCAAATCCACGCATTGTCAAGGATTCAAAGAGCTGCTGTATGTTTCTTGCCTGTGTTGCGAAAACTATGGGCCTCATCCAGGGATGACGATGAGGTATTGTTGACCAAATAGTGTTAACAACAGGTCTGCAGATGACTTCAATTTTGGCATGTCTCAGGGCATTGAACCTTTCTTCTTTTGCCTGAGGAAGCTGTGCATCGCTTGCAAATTCCATATGAGACCCTGGGTGTTTGACTGTATGAATAAGGTAGACGACAAGAAAAGACAATAAACACACCGAGTGACTAGCAATGATAACATGGTTGTTGAGGGCGTGCCTTGCATTATGAAATGGCCCAGTGGGGCTCCAGAAGAAGTTCACATCAGTGGTTCCATCATAGAGGAAGATGTCGATCAAATGAGGGAGAAGCAGACTCCGTAATTTGCTCTCCCACTGAGGCATGAGTGTATTGGGACATAGAATAAGATGGGGTAGATGAGGCAATTTCTCAGAATTGCCAAGATATTTTCCACCTATGGTAGGCAATCAGCGTGAGATAAACACTAAAAAGACATATCTCACGAATTAGTTTGGAGATGGGTTGTTTTGCACCCTGAGCAGAGATTGTGAGTATCAGGAACGTTATGAGGGCCACCAATTGGGTGGTCTTCCCAAGCCCAACTTCGTCGCCAATGAGTACGCTAGTGCTGTTGCAAGGACTGGGTTGTTCATGGAAGACACTGCACAATAGCATGTATTCCACCAAGCTGGTGCCAGTGTAAGGAGAGCTTGGCAAGATCTTCTTTCTGGACGTTGGCATCTGCATTGTCAAAAAGTGTTGGTTGATCCCACACATTGGCACCGGCACGATGGCAGTATTTTGAAAAGATAGGAAGACGCCTCAACGTAAAACCCAACGACATGCAGAGCTGCACTGGGTTCATCTTGGACTCAATATCTACGCCAAAGTCGCCGCCACGATTCTTGAGCATCTTAATACCATCAGAGAGTCCTTTTCCAGCTTCGAGGATAGGAGACTGGGTGTCCTCATCATCGTTTGATGGAATCTCAAAATAGTCTTGGTATAATGCAGCTATATCTTCAACATCCTTGGTGGACACCAGGCTCTAAAGTGCTCCGGCTGAGACCTTGGATTCACCTGAAAGAATGTCGACAGAATTGATCAAGGGCTTAGGGAATATGAAAAAAACATCACACATGTTGGAGCTCGAGGCGCCTGGCGACTTTGACACTGAGGCCCTCCATGACGCTCTGAAGCTGAGCAAGTGCTTCTTGTGCCTCCGCAGTGTTTTCTGGCATACTGAAAAGCTCGGAAGTGTCACGCCACTTCACCACTGAGCAAATGGCATGTTTAATGCTTGCCTTTGAAGGCTTTACAGACTCCAGTACTGCATTAATAGTAAGTTTCATGAAATCAAAAAAATGTAAGAAATAGACGTACTGGCCATCGTGTCGTTAGCATCAGCTTGAATCTTGTCACGCTGTTTTTGAAGGTTTGAGAGTTGGACACGGGTTGTGTTCCAGGACCTCTGGACAAGAGGAGAAAGGCATTGCCTTATCGAAACTGGCAATAAGTCCGACCCATTAGGGAAGGCCTCTTTGCCAAAAAGCTCGAGGCCTAGGTCATTAAAGATGATGAGTATGTAGTCTGCCAAGTTTGGCCATACCGCCTGCAGATTGTTCAGGTTGTTTTCATTCTGGAGCAAGGTAGCAGGATGAATGCCGTGCTCGCAGAGTTGTTTGATAATTATGCTGTGGATATTCCACGTAGGCCAGCCTTTGATCATGAAGGCACTCCACTTGGGTTGGCCAGGATGGTGCAAAACACCCTTGGAGCCATTTGTGAAAGCTAGTTTCACCATCTTAGAACTGAGGAGTGAATAAGACTGGAAGTACTGATATATGTCGTTTGCATCGACGTGGCTGATACCATGAGGGAGATGGGTGTTATCAGAGAGAAACAGGCCATGTCTTACTCCCGTAATCTCATGCCATGAAGGCCAAGACCAAGGAGCACCAGGAGGGGAAGTAGACCAGTATAATTCAACCAGAGTACCAGCCACAGTATGGGACGGCATAATGCAGAATGTGGGTGACATTGGCCAACAGTCAAACAAGGCTTCCCTTTTGAGAAAAAAAATATATATATTCTCTGTAAAAACTTATCTAGGTTACAAGAACGTGTCAAGGCTCAAATTGTGAAAGCACGTAAGGACATAAACTTCTGAAGGACAGGATTATTTTTAGTAGGGTACTTAAAATGTCCCGTCCTGCACAAAGTGACATACTCTACATGAGAAACGTCAGCCAACGAGGTCAAAAAAGAGAAGAGGAAGGAAATTACAGGATCAAAGTCTGCACGGCAACTTCAACGCTGTGGTGGTGGCTAAATAAAAGAAGTGAGTCGGAGGGATTGAATACAGAAAAGCCAGTTACTTACAGGGGTACGTGTACACAATACAATTAAGGGGTTCACATGAATCCAGGGACAGAGCATTAATGCAAAGCATGCGGAACATAACAATGGAGCTGCCTACCAGCGGAGCTATGCCAGTGGCTCTATGCACCAGAAGTCGCAGATCAGATTCTCAGCAGATCATCTGTTGAAGGCCTTGAAACGAAGGGAGGAAAAGGAAGACTTGCTCGCCAGCAGATCACTATGATGCTGAGGACTTATCCACAGCAGATTACCTCTTGACGTTTACTAAGGACAAGTACAAGACTGCAAAGAAGTCATTCAATGCAGTCCTATGCTACCAAGGAAGAGTATGAGACTGCAAGGAACTCATTCAATGCAGTCAGCCTTGAGAGAATAGGACTGGACAGAGGTCGAACAACAGCCACAATAATCAAGAATCACGAGACTCAGTTATGAGCCTGAGACACAAGAGTAAAATCACAAGACTTGTACACATGAGACTGAGTCACGAGGGTTAAGTCACAAGACTTGTATGCACGAGACTGAGTCACAAGACTTTCAGCTGACTGGGTCATAAGAAACGGGACTTTGAATTTGATGCCAGGTGTATCTCTATGTGGCTACCTCCAACTACGACAAATAGGGCTGCAGTGAATGGGTTCTCTGCAGTCTTGGACTTCCTTGACTATCTACGGGTGATCTGCTGATAATGAGTCATTGGCATGATATCTTCGCATACATCGTTTCAAGAGGTTTGATGCTGGGGATAAGTTCATCGTTTCAAGGCATTTTGACAGGTGGTCTGCTGTGGATGAAGTCTTTGGTACGATACCTTTGCCTCCCTTCTTCTCAAGGCCTTTGACCAGTGATCTGCTGATGAATAACTCCTTGGTATTGCCTCTGTTTTGATATCTCTACGTGCAACCTCTGTGACAACAACAAATAGGACTGCACTGAATGAGTTCTTTGCAGTTCTGGACTCTTCTTTGGTACCATAGAGTGATGGTCTGCTGGGAAGTAGTCCTTGGCATGAACAGCCTCAGGTTTCAAGACTTTTCATAGCTTTGAGGCCTCGAACTATTTATTACACCGTACTGTCCAAGTTTGGAAGCTGTCATTGCCATAGCAGATCTCTAGTTTGCCTGTCCAGTCTTTCATTCGCTGTTCTTGTACGTCCCTCATGCACGTCAAATTAATTGATTGCTGTTCCTGGCTTCGCTGTCCCTGCTTCGATTCTCTGACTGCTCTTCTTTAGTCAAACATGAATCTACAGCCTGTGCAATGTCACATTCCATGTTTTCCCTGTTTCTCATCTACATTAATGGCCTCACTGTGTCAATTCATGAACAATCCCAACTGTTGTAATAGATACTGTTGAATATACAATTGGATTTACTATCTTTGGTCTTGTTGTTAGTACGATGTAAGAAAACAAATATCAAGTGGCCTGCTAGAAAACGACTCAGGCTTGGCGACTATGTGAACAGGTATATTAGATAATAACTCACACAAAGGGAGGAAAGTGTTCACTTTAATGCCAAGTTCGTACTCATCATACTTTTACAGTGTTTTTTTCAAGGCCATGGAACATAACAACTCCTGTCTACCAAGTCGCATATACAACGACCTTCCTCTCGTTTGCATAAGCATGCAGGACTTCAATAGTCAGGCCCGTAGAATCTGGACCAACAATACCAAAAATAAAGATGAAGCTTTCATTTGCTTTGTCCTCAACAGCAAATTTGTCACCAACGACGGCCAAAAGTCCCAAGCCTTCCTGGACCCTCTTCAAAACGCAGTCAATGACAAGTATCCTCTCAAAATCACCTGTAACTACGATTCTCTTCTAGGACTTGCTGAAACTATCATGGCCATTACAAACATATCCGTTTTTGCCATTCCTCACCCTACATTCACGCTGAAATCAAACGTGCATATCACGTATCCAGTCTCCTACAATGATGTAAGTATTTCTTTGCTTATATGCTACGCTACTGTACCACTCACCTGTCATCCAGATCGATGTAGATGTTGAGTTGCACAAAATCCCCAACTTTGAGTTTGGGAGGTTTGGTCCTTGCTACCATCTCCATATCTTTTTCCCCCATCTTTGGTCACCCAAACATGCCATGAGCCGCCAGCCATATTGTTTGTTGGAACATGAGCATAAAATTTGGTATAAGCACAGGTTTTGTCCTGCAATTGTCAAATTACTCAGTGAGCATATGGCTTCTGAGTGGCCGGCAATATGCGAGACAGAGGCTATTAGGGCAAAAACTTCTTGTGGCACATACACATGGGCTACAAAGGTCATATCAGACGAGATTGTCCCTTGGCTTGCGGTCAACATTCGTTGTTGTATGATGGACAGTGGTCTATTGTTCAAGGATTGTGAGTCATCCGCAACATTCTTCATTCTGCACATGGTCCATGGTACAAAAACTATCACATTCTATTGGCATTCTGAATGTTCTATTGATTATTACCTTATCAGATTCCCACATTTCTGCAATGGATGCTTTCACCATTGGTCAGTGGTACATTTATGTGGCAATAGAGATTAGCAGTGTTACAGGCGAGTGCCTCCAATAGATGACAGCAGGACACCAGCATCTAGTTCAGCAAGCCTTGTGGATCAATGACTACAACACTGAGAGGATCACATCGTTGAATTCCTCAAAATATACTTGTGATTACTCCAGTCACTTTACTGCTCTCAGTGGTTTTCGTGTTGTTCCTGGCCTCGTGCACAAGGTCCATTGAAAGTAAAATACTTTCAGGCATACACAATGGATAAAGCTGTGACATGTCTCAGCGATGGCTATTACCACGCTAAGTTTATAACTGCTAAAGAGGCTATGGGACCGCAGCACCCAACTGCTATGATTTCTGGTCTATACACCATTTTTGATGAAGCCAGGCTACAAAACGGGTGCAATGCTCATGCTGAAATTCGTGTTCCCTTGGAATTCGCCAGAACCGCGTTCTTGGAATTCGAAGCAGACCAAATCTGACGTTGTCTGTGCACCTTCTCTCGAAAGTCATGGTGGTTTGTAATTCCATCCGGTGCATCAAGGTCCCTGACTGACAACTCATTAGGTTATTCTGCATGTACCGTCTTATGGGAGCCAGTAAGATTCTGTCTCTGCAGGCTGCTAGACCTTCAAACTTTTGTGTTCATGCACAAGCACTGACATTGACAGCAGCCTGTATATAGCTGGTCAATAGTCTGCACGCTCATTCCAAGGATGGCCCCACAGCTCAACAGCTCATGGACTCTGCTCTTTCAATAACAGAGGCAAGTGATGCTGATCTCGAAACTGTTGCCTATCACAGGTCGCTACCATGGCAATGTGTCATTCCATGTGAGGATAGAGAAGTCGGAGATGAGGATTTGGAGGATGTGGAGGAAGAAGAGGACAATGAAATGCATGCTATGGATGCCGGAAATGCAGGTGAAGTATTGTTTAACCCATATGGCGTCGTCTTCTTCCAGCGCATTCAGATAATCAGCGTTCCCCATTTCTGCTTTGGAGGGCCTGTTTTGCTCGCCAGCTCCATAAAATTCTGGTTTTGCATGACAATCGAGGAGCTCAAAGTAAAATACAGCACAACAGGCCTCATAGACAAGGCTGTGGTTGCCAAGACATGGTTTTCAACCAACAGGTTCAGGCTCCTGCAGTCATTGTATAGTGACCCTCCACAGCCTGACATCTTCGACGTTGGCGCACCCGGCCAGACACTCCCAGCTGCCCAAGTTGATGAAGGCTCTGATGCTAAAGACGCTGAAACCCCCCCTCCACAACAGACCATTCACGAGTTTCTTTCGGAAGTCTATCGTATGTTTGTCGTAAATTTGATATGCAAGTCTCCAAATCCTCACGGGAGCACCAAGGGGTCGTACATCAAGATTAAGACAGAAGATCGGCTGCAAGTGACAGACGATCTTTACAAAACCCTAGTCCTCTCCGATATCTTTACAGACGTTGTCTGGAAAGTTATGTCAGTCAGCGAATGGGACAGGAACTTAAACTAGCCCTTTCCGAAGCCTGGTTTCAAAACCACCACAGGAATTGCTAACTATCCATCATGCCCTTACTACACAAAGTGGCTCTTATTTGTCAACAACTCCTTGCATGACCAGAACATAGTGTTGGAAGCTCGTCAGGCCATCTTGTGACAGATTAAGAAGTGGAACTGGATTCTGGATGCACAGCAGGACAAAATGTGGCCGACATCACTCAAGGGTCGCATGCCTCCCTTCATTCGTCAGCCTGACATCAAATCAGATGGAAGGTGGCCAGATTGTGCTCCTAGAATCCTCGTGAAACGTGGGGCTGATGTAGTTTTCTTCCATGAGCCGGAGGAAGCATAACATGTTTTGAGGTTGATACAAAACGTGTGAGGTAGCAAACATATCGTGTATCAAAAAATGTATGTTGATAGGGCAATACAAGATTACCTTCCCTTATATGTGCTTGGGAAAGTCAAGCCTTTTTTTTTCACACTCTCTCCAGACAATTTACTTTCTACTTGAACTTACAGCCAGTAAACATGAACAAGTATGTATTTATATAATTCTTTCTTTTGTTGTCTCATTTGTTTTCAGAATCCTCGAGGTTACGTCTTTACACCACTAACCAGCGAAGTAAACACAAACAAGTGCATAGTTTATCTCGTGTTCTCATTTGTTTGTCTTGTTTGTTTTCAAGTTACATTCTTATGCCACTAATCAAGTAAACATGAACAAGTACGTAGTTATAACAATATCTTATGCTTTCTCATTTCTTCTCAGCATTAGAACATGCCACCGTCTTACCCAATTGTCCCCCGCCCCCAAAGGACACAGCTCCAAGAGCTGCCCCTCCTAGAAATACCTAGAAGAGAGAAGATTTGTGTCAGGTTCCGCTGAGTCAGGGGCTTTCCAGGAAAGCAACACCCTTACAATGCGGACTTGATCTACAGATACTCAGGTGTCTGGAACTCCGGGGCTAGGACTCCGGGGTTCAAGACATGGGCAGGGGTAATTCTGGGAGAGGGGACTCAGTCGGGGGGTTTTGGGTTGGGATTGGGTGGGGGTCGAGTCGTGAACCGGAGGTTCTAGGATGAGACCAAGTTAGCAAGTTAAAGTCGCGAAGTGCGTACCAAACTTAGAGCACGTGGTTATTCAAGCATGCCAGTTAAAAGCATGCCAGTCAGTGCGTACCAATCAAGCAAAGGGCACGCAACAATCAAAGTTATCCAAGTTAATATCAAGACTAGCGAATACAACGGGGAACTATGCTATAAGTACTACGGGACCGGGTCTCGGGTTCTGGGGTGTCTGGGATGGGTTCCGGGAGTCATTGAGTAGCGGGCAGGGACTGTATACTTGGATTGCGCATGTGGGGCATGCGATCAATTGGTGCGGAGGGAGCTGTGATGCATGATGCGTAATGGCCAGAAGCGAGTCGCGTGATCCAATTGTTGATCAGGGCTGGTGGCGGCTGATGGCGGGGCGTGTCCTGTGGGGTCAGAGGGAGGGTCCTGGATGGTGTTCCAGGGGTGTCCCAGGGCGGGTCCAGAGGGGAGGGGTCGTGACAATTTGCGTAAGTTCATTCATTTGATGAGTTCTTCATATGTCATTGTTTCTGCATTTAGAGGAGAACAGATGTATACATTCGACATGGAGCATGTTCATTGCACACATGTGGTCAAAAAGGCCCAGCCACAGGAGAGAAGTGGCGCAACAGGATGGAATAAATGTCAAAGATGTGCCTAAAGTATTCAAGATATCTAACGATTACAGTGTTGTACTAATCCTAATCTCTCAAAGTACGCTTGGATTTTGGCAGACATCAAAGTATGAGTGACCGAAGGGCCAAATGCCAGAGACAAAAAGATTGTTTCGAGGAATAACTGCTGGAAGGTAAGTGATAGTTTAATTTTGTTTAACGACGTACTGACAGATATTAACAGGCGGGTTAGTGTGTGACAACAATGTAGTATAGTTGTATATAAATTGTAGTTTCAACTCTTTGACATCGGTACGTTGAAATACCTCAGATGCCCATGCACAGCGAGTAAGTTTTTTCTCTATCTATACTTAACGCTTAACATAATAACAATTTCTCTTTGAATGGTTCTCCCAGCTCATCGCAGGCCCACAGATGAACATTGTCACCTTTCTTTGTGTGTCATCTCATTACGACATTGAAGTCCTTGACTACTTTACAAATGTCGCAGTGCTTTCACTCCGTACACAGAGTATGGTATGTAACATGCTAAGAGCATATAGATTTAATCACATTCTAAGTCCCTCACAGGCTATAACAACTCTGCCAACGTCTTCAATGGTGTTATCATGAGTATTACCAGTAACATCAATGTTCATTTCCCTTCTTCTAGTCCTGCTTTCCCTTGTATACTAATAATTTCCTTACCTGTCTCAGGGATACACTTCTGAATTTTCAGATGTCAAGGCACAGGACCTCTATGACCACCAGTATCTGGAATCCAAGTTGTTGTCAGATGCAGCTGCATAAAAGCTAGTCATTCGAGACGTTCTGTTGCTTTTCAAAGAGGACCTCGCAACCATGAAGATGTGTTTATGAACCACGCCCCAGTACGTCCTTTGTTGACACATAGTTAAAGGACACAAAACCATCTGTGGTATATCGTAGATGAGCCTAGGATGCCAGAACATGGCAGGGAAGATGGGATTGTTGGAACGCCAAATGTCGAGCATGAGTGGGACACGATTGTTTGGGGATTTGAAGGGGCTCTTTGGTGGTGGTGGTGGCTCGCCTCGGTCGCTGGAGTTGAGTCCGGTGTTTTACGAGGCGACTGAGATGAGCAGTGGAAAGAAAAAGGAGGGACGACAAGGACAGAAGAATCTGAGGGATGTAGAGAGGGACAATGAGGGCTGTGGAAAGCGGAAGAGTGACGAGTGAGGTGGGCAATGCCAAGAGGAAGCTGAAAAAGGCAAGGTGGCGGGCACAGGATTGTTTGCAGGCACGGAGTGTGAATGCAGATATCCATCAGCTCAGCAGGGTTGTCCGTGCTCTCCACCAATACGACAAACGTCGACGAGGAAGGAATATAATGATCAATGACAAATCAGTCACTGTGATTATAAAGGTCCATAATCTCTCTTTTGCATGAGTTTTTAAAAGATGTTAAAGATAGTCCTTGGGTCTTGATCATGGGTCTAAGAGAGTATATGTTGCTGGGCATGAATTCGTAAGTCCCCCAAAGATGTTCTTTGATTCGCGAAGTTGCTGATGTGGAACTGTGTTTCTTTGGTGTTCCAGCCTGCGATGTCACTTGAGATATTTCAGCAGGTTGTGGATAAGGAACCCCTATATTCAGTATGAGGAGCAGCCAAAGCCAAGTAAGGATGAGAAAGCAGAGGCTTCTGGGTCCGTGTTCCCAGCGGCCAAACAAATTAAAAGCCTCGTGTCATTGTCATCCACTATCATCTCTTTGACACCTAGAGCACGTCCACAGACTCTCAAACTGCAATCGAATGACCAGCTGCCTGCGTATACATATGACTAGCTCAACTCTGAGTAGGAGTGGACTGGGGGCACCTTGGTAGAGACGCTGAAGAAGTATCACTCCGGTGCCAAGATCCCATTCAAGCTGGAGCCCATGGATAGCTGCATATTGCCTGAGGCGGTTGAGGAGTGGAAAGTGTTAAAGGAGAAGCTGGATGTGGAATGTCTCATCATCGAGCAGTCTCAGACCCCACGCACTGCATCCAAGACAAAACACCCTCACCAATAATGATGCACAAGGGCAAGTCAGTTCTATAACATCTACAACACCTATGTCTACGGCTCCAAGAGCCCCTGCTCTTCTTTGTGCAAGCAACTATATGGATTGGCATGTCAGCAGTTGTCCTGCTAGCCATGAGCCCGTACTTGGTTCCGCAGTACAGTACATAGGACAGTGTTGAGTCAAGCAGAATGCTGTGTAGTTATAATAAATCATTCTCCTTTAAGCTGGGTAGCCAGTGAACAGAAATGAATGTTTGAGGCACAAAACAGATGTCAACTACTGATTTGGGCAATTGAGTAGTCACAACGGAGGAAAATTGAAGGTATGCAGCCAATTAACATGTAGGTGGAAGTTTTTTGTTTAAAATGGAATTTTCTCAGGATTCTGTGAAGAACATTGGGTGTTTTTGAGTGCAAGCTGTATGTAAATTTAGAGGGCTATTTGAAAATAATTATTTCAGAATTTTAAAAAATAGTGCACATAACAATAGAACAGCTTAGTTTTGTGTTTAAAATGGAATTTTCTCAGGATTCTGTAAAGAACATTGGGTGTTTTTGAGTGCAAACTGTATATAAATTTAGAGGACTATTTGGAAATAATTGTTTTAGAATTTTAAAAAATAGTGCAGATAAAAATAGAACAGCTTTCACATGTGTACTGTACAAGTCAGAGCTATTTGTCCAGGACAAATAGTCTGATCATGCAAGTGTGTCTGAGTGTGATCTGTCCAATGTGTATTGTGTGAGTCAGAATCATTTGTCTAAGACAAATGATTTAAGTATTTAGATATGTCTCAGTACAATTTGTTTAGTGCGCACTGTGCACATCAGAATCATTTGTCCTGGACAAATAATTCTGATGTCCAAGTATGTACTGTGAGAGCCAGAGCCATTTGTCCAGGATAAGTGATTTAAAAATCCAAGTGTGTACTATAAGAATCACTACTATTTGAATAGAACAAATGATTCTGGTGTCCAAGTGTATACTGTGAGAGTCAGCACTATTTGTCCAGGACAAATGATTTAAGAGTCCAAGTTTGTACTGTGAGAGCCAGCACCATTTGTCTAGGACAAATGATTCAAGAGTCCAAGTTTGTACTGTGAGAGCCAGCACCATTTGTCTAGGACAAATGATTCTGGTATTCAAGTGTGTACTGTGAGAGTCAGCACTATTTGTCCAGGACAAATGATTCAAGAGTCCAAGTGTTTACTGTGAGAGTCAGCACTATTTGTCCAGGACAAATGATTCTGGTGTCCAAGTGAGTACTTTGAGAGCCAGCACCATTTGTCCAGGACAAATGATTCAAGAGTCAAGTGTGTACTGTGAGAGCCAGCATCATTTGTCCAGGACAAATGATTCTGGTGTCCAAGTGTTTATTGTGAGAGTCAGCACCATTTGTCCAGGACAAATGATTCTGGTGTCCAAGTGTGTACTGCTCAAATCAACACCATTTGTCCAGGACAAATAATTCAAGAGTCCAAGTGTGTCCTATCCTATCCTGTCCTATCTCATCCTATCCTATCCTTTCTATCCTATCCTATCTACACTCTATCCACCCTATGCTAAAAACTTTTCAACCCTAGTAGCTCCCTAGTCAAATTTTCCCCCAGATAACCCTGGTAGCTAACCCAGCATGTGATGCTTAATTTACATGTTGAAAAACAAGTCACAGTATCTGAACTACAGATTGCATGCTTTGAAATGCTTATATAAGCTTCAAACAACAAAGTCACATGCTTTAGACTGTTTGAGAACCTTCCAGAACGCTTGTGTGTTTATATAAGCTCTAAACAGCTAGTCACATGCTTTGAAACCTTCTAGAACTTTCCAGAACACTTATACAAGCTCCAGATAACATGTCACATGCTCAGAATCCAGTCACACAGTTTAAAATACTTATACAAGTCAGATTACACACACACACTTTAAAATTTAAACACTTATACAAGCCTCAAAAGACAAGCCACATGCTCTAGAATGTTCTAGAACAGTCCAGAATGCTTACATAAGCTCTCCACAGCATACCATACACAGAGAATCAGTTTGCACAAGCTTGTTTAACAGCACTCTTTTTTACGCTTTCAAAGCTTTAGTAGTACTCTGCGTTGATGTGTCCCATCTCCAGGGTATGCATGATATATTATTTTCATGGTAAGCCTGTTCTTTCTACAAAAAAAAGTCCTTAGACTCATATTTATCTTTCTTTTCAGTCTTGTGGTAGGTTTGAGTCCTTCCTGGAACATTTTGATGCTCATGCTTCTTTCAGTTTTTTCAATGCACAATGTATATATCACTGTGTACTTCTGCGTTCCATATATTCATCTGATCATCAAGTATTGTGCATGTTCAACTCATACAGCAGCTCTTTGAAACTTTGCAAAGTCAACAATATCCCACGCCCCTACTCATCAGTTTATCCCATCATTTCCATAAACTTAAGAACTCAACTGTACAGCCCAACATTAATAGTTAGGAGATATTCAGACGTCAAAGGTCAAAAACTCACACGCTTTCAAATTCTGCACATTTTTGACAATGTTTTCCATATTGTGGTTCCACGGTTCCACTTGCCACTCCATTCGAGTTCATTTCGCCTGCCAAATTGGTGGAATGCAGAAGGGACATTAGCAAAGTTATGCTTTAATGGCAAGGATGAGACTGCTCTGATATGGGCACAGACTGTACATGAGAGACTGGAGCGGAAAGAACAGGACAAGCAGAGGGAGGGAGGGAGCGGAGCGTGGATAGTGTGGGGACAGACAAGTTATGATAGGAAAAGGATGAATACGAGTTTGCTTCCTGAATGGATGTATGTGAAGGTGCTGGTGTTGAGGATTGCAGAGGGGATGAGTGTTCAGTTTCTCTTTTATTATCTTCCCTCCCCTTTGCTTTCTCTGAGATGTGAGACGCTGACATATATATATTGTAAGGGTGACTTTTAGAGGCTGTGGCTCAGTCACACAGCTGGCAGAAGGAGATCCAAAGTGTATTAGAATATATACTGACAATATCAAGATAGCTACTCACCTGCCAGAGGGAGATCTAAAGAGAACAAGTCTAGGGATTCCCTATGCCAGGTTGGATGCTTCTGGGGCCTCTGAAGCATGGGAAACAACTGTACAGTACAACAAAACCTTAAAAACTCAAAAATTGCCTACACAAACAATTGCACAAATAAGGGGCAAACTCTGGCAAACTCTGGCTTATGTAAGTAGTCTGGAAGCAGTGCTGAGGGGCCCACACTTGTCTGAATGGTAGCTAAAGAACCAGAGCACCTCAAGGGCTGAGAATAGTACTAACAGATAGTGTTGAAAGAATAGAAACAGTAAAATGAAATAATGTCAGAAGAAATAAGAGAATGAATGAAGGGAGAGTGAAGAGATAAGGAGTGAAGAAAGGAAGAAATGAGGAGTCCCCTGACACCAATAACATAGGAAAGCATCTGATGACCACCTGCCCAGAATCTTGACAATGTCAGGAGGAATTCCTGCCAGCAGGAGACAAGTGGTGCCACCGATTCTAAAACAGTGACTTGTGATAATTGAGAAATCATGAGCCCTGAAGATGATATTCAGGCATCCAAGAAAGTTCCATTGAGTCAGGATAATGGGAGTAATTGAATTGTTAATGTACACAGCTATATTTTGTGAGGGTGAAACAATGTTTCAAGAGTAGTGCAAGTGTAAAGCATTGATAGGATTGAGGTGACTCTGTTAGTTAAAATGATGTCTTCCCCTCTTACTCCTCTGAGCTTTGTATTAGGCAGATGGAGAACTCATGAACTGGCAGATGTAGATGGGGGTTTAAGATTGTTCCAAGTAGAGAATAATGCTGTGTTGATTTTCTGTGCTGAAATTGGTAGTATTTCCCTCAGATGAATTTGTGTCCAGAAGCAAGCTAATGTGACAAAGAAGATGCATCTGTCTGAAGAGGATGAGAAATTGAGTCTGTTTTTAAGACAAAAGAGCATCTCCCTTGAAACTGGGGGTGTTTAGAATGAAATGAAGATTGTGGTCGTTGGTTTTCAATGCCTTTAATCATGTACTCCAATTGAGTGTTCTCTTAGTATGAATATCCATTTTTGATATGCCATACATGTATAGCATCACACTTTGCAGACACAGTCTTTCCTGCAGCTCAACCCACAAAAGATGCTGCAAAGTCACAAGGAAGTGATTCCAAAGCTGGAAGGGTATCCACATTTGGAATGGCATGAATATGACAGTAGTCAAGAAACTGTTGAACAGTGCTGGTGTATATTCTCCTTGTCGAAGGTTTCCAGATGTGTTGGATTACAGATCTGACTTCTGTGGAATGAAAGGTTTTGTACAGGTGAGATGTGTAGAGAGTCCTTTGATGTTTCTGGCAGGCATGTCTCATATGATTTTCATGTCGGAGGAAAATCGAAGAAGGTACCAGTGGCATAGATTGTTGTAAAAGATGTGAAAGTGATGAGTGTAGAAAATCAGAAATGAATTGGTCTGCAAGGGTTGTTATGACCTGACAAAGAGAATATGAATTCATCTGATGTGTTGGCAAGGTATGATCAAGGATTGTATTATATTTATAATCAAATGGACATGACAATGTGTATCTTGAATTGGGTGTATTAGTGTGTATCAATAGTTTAAAGAGTATAATGAATCAGACTACGTCAAGCAGCAAGGCTCTGTATGTGAAGTATAATGAGTCAGCCTATGTAGATGGCAAGGCTCCATATATAATGCTAGGTGCAACTAAGCTTTTGAGGTACATTGGAATAGAAGGGGAAAATGGATAAAGTAATTTTCAAGAAGGAAAAATGCCACAAGAGGGTGCATCAGCCTGGTTATCTGCTGTAGAGATCCAAGAAGTGGTTATCCATAAAGAGTAATTCTGAAAATTTGATATGATATTGCAAAGTATGAAATTTGAAGCAGAATTTCTGGAGCGGCCAGCATGCAATGTGCCCACACAACCAGTGTTGTCTGAATGAATGATGATATGACAGTTATTATATTTTGCCACAATGAGTGTTCGAACTGCCAGATTGATGGTGACCATCTCTGCCCATCATTCTATCACTGCTGGCACCCAATTGTGTTTCCTTGGGAAAAAGTGAAAAGGAAACCTGTTATGCCATTTCCAATGTATCAATTTCTGATGGAAAAAGTCTTCAGACCAAGGAAATTTGCCTTTTTCTATTGTAAAAACCTAGCTAAGAAACAGGCAACAGGTTTCTTTGACCCTGTTTTCATCAGAAACAGATTCTGACCTCAGTAGTGTATGTTATGCTCAGATGTCTTCCATCCCAGTAATAACTTCCAGGCCAGCCATTTCCCATTCAGGTTGAGATCAATGCCCCAGGAGATAGAAGCATCGACGTGCAGTGTGATGTCGAGAGGAGGTGGAGGTTTATAAATTTGTAGAGAACAATGTGAATGTAAAGTGTCAATCCACCAGGTGATATCTACCATGATAGCAGAAGTAATCCTGTGCTTGACCCAAGGTGGAGAATTAGAGGGAAACCCTGCACAAAATTTGTACAAGCTTGGCAGGTGAGATTGACCTGTAGGAATGACCAGTGTTATGTGATTAAGAGTTCCAATAATCAATTCTGTGGCTTGTAAGCTGACGAAGGTGCCCAATGTCCAGGAGACAAGTTTCCCAAGATATTTCTCATGTTTAACTATTGGTAAGGACACAGTCTTAGACTCCAAGGACCATTGAAAACCGATGTACATAAATGTGGAAGAAAATGAAACAAATTTCTCAAGTGCCCATGGCCATCTCAAATCCTGAGCTATAGACCAGATAAGGTCCTCTGAATAATTGTAGTATAAGGTTCTGTCACTCTGATAATGAGGGTATCTGAAAAATATGAAGTCGTCAACCCATTTCAGGAGAGTGTCAATGCCTTTTGAGAGGTAGATATGAACAATGGTGTCAGCGACTGAACCGAAGATGCCAGGTGCAGGCGAAATGCCAAAGTTCAGCCTGTGGTCAAAGGTAATCTTATTGGCGATACAAAGTGCTGTAAACACACGTTTACATGGTCGAGTAGGAATAATTCTGAAGGCAGATTCTACATCGAAGACAGCTACCTGTGTATCAGAAGAAGCGTTGGCAACAAGGAGCCAGCAAGCGGAGAAGATACCCCAGTCACATTGAAATTGCTTTGTATCAATTTGAGAGTTTACTGAAGGAATTAGCAGATTATTATGTGGAAATGAATGGTTGACAGTAATGCACATTTTACCAGGAGTATGTTCTATGACATTAAGAGGAGCTGTGCGATAAAAGCCGAAGAGTTGTTCTGTGATCTGAGGGTCAAATTCTTCTGAAATGCGGCCTAAAATGCACTCCTTATCATATTTCTCAAGTACAAAGGCATGATGAGATGTATCGCGACAGTGATTAAGCAGAGAGTATGTGAAATGTAAAGTAAATTCTTCAAGTCCTAAGGAAAAACCATAATAGAGACCATGCAAAACATGGGAAAAATGATCATGCACATTGGTTTCACGTAAGATGGATGCCCAGTGATCAGGAATGAGAGGAGTAGTAATCAGAAAGAATTTATTGAGCAGTGCAACTTTGTGCAGAGTGCTGTCCATCACCACATAAGGAGCAGGAGTGATGATGGGGGCAGTCTGTATTGGAGCAGGAGTTCAGACCGTTGTAAGCAAAGCAGTAGGTGACTCCTTCAGAGTCAACGAATCGGCCATTAGTTTTCCACAAGATGCACCCAGTCCGGGTGCAGGAGGAGAATCGATGGTCTTTTTCTCCACAGACCATACAGCGCGTTGATTTGTTACTGGTGCGGCCACCTAATGAATATGGACAGTGTTTGGATCCACGGCCTGCAGTGGAATTCTGTCGGTTAGATGTCGACGCTTCCATCTCCCAAAAGAATTGTTGAGAAGAGGTTGAAGAGGACTGGTTGGAGGAAGAGCCTGAAGCAGAGGAGCCAGGAGAAGTATCACTGAATAAGAGATCAGATTGAAGGCCCATCGATCAATGAATGCGATCCTGCATGTGATCATTGAACTTTTTCGTGAATGTTAGACCATGCCAGATGTCCATATGTAAGTTTCCCTGAGCCTGTAAATAGGCATGACGGAGAAAAATATCATAAGCAAGGTAAACCGGAAAGTTGTCTCCAAAGTCCTGACGGCATTGAATATGTTCGTAGTGAACCTGGACGGAGTCTGCAATGGCATGAGCAAGAGGACCACCAATAGGTCCCTCAGGGCCGGCCTTAAGACAGTTACGGATGACCCAAATAAGGGTAGTGGAAGCTTGCATGAATTCGAAGGCAGTAAGATGCCGCTCCTTACTCAGATCAAATTTGGCATTGGACACCTGAAGCTGACCGGAGAGAGTGAGGGATAAGGCAGAATCTCCCTGACAACTGGTAGCGGTGAGGGCACGATGGCACGCAGCAGTAGTAAGAGCATCAAGGGGAACGTAGGTTGTCCAGCCTGCGTTGAATACCCGCTGCACCCATAATGGAATAGGCATGATGTTTGGATCAAGCTCAGACATGGATGAAGGCGGTACTACAAGGAGGGGCCGACTGGAAGAGGACGTGATCAACAGAAGAACGGAAGCAGGCATAGTGGAGGTTCCCATGGCAGGCATAATAGAGGCTGGAGCGGTGGAAGAAGGGGGGAGGGGATTGACCGCTGGAGGACCGGCGAATGTGGGTCAAGAAGTCTGAGCATCACCAAGAGCAGGAGTGGCAGGAGTAATATTGATCGCTGGTAGCAGCAGAGCAGAAGGAGTATGGTCCCTGATAGAGCTCAAGGCCGAGCCGTTGGAAGACGGCAAGGCATGAGCAATACCGGAGCCAAATCTCTGTAAGAGACTGAGGAGTTCAGCACGGGATATAGTAATATCGTCTCCAGTGGGCTGATCCCCAGCATTGCCCATAGTAGAACCGCCATGGCTCGAGGAGGAGCGAAGCAAAGGCATCGCATGTAGAGGAATCTGAAGTGTAGTAGAGGTATCCGTGAAGGCATCATGTGTAGAAGAAGGGGCAAATGAAGATGGAACCTGGAGCATAGAGGCATCCGTGATAACAGGTGGAAGTGTAGACAATGAAAGGGAATGTAAAGGTTGCATAAGGTGAGGCCCTTGGAAGGAACCTGACCGCATGTAATCCTCCGCCGTACCGGGAGAAAGTTGAGGCACCAGCAATGTGGCAGGAGGGGCCGGTTGCTTCGCCGCACGACGACGAGAGGCCTTGCCATGAGACAAAGGCCAGGAACCAGGTGAGGGGAGGCCCGTAAGAGAGGTAGATGTAGGAGGTGGTAAGGAGACTGCCGAGGCATCGGGAGGAGGTATCCGTTGAGGTGAGAAAGGAGTTGTAGGCACAGGTATATGCGCGGGTGCTAATGCAACCCGGACCGAACTCTGCGAAGATGGCAGCGGGCTCGGATCGCGAACGGCCAGTGCCGAAGGTACGTCATCGATGACTGTCCTCACAGCGTGTATGCGCCCCGGAGAATCCTCGAGGTCGACGCCTAGTTCCTCGTCAGAGAAATCCTCACCTTCAAAATGTCCTGAACGGTCAGAAGTAGGGTGACGTGTTTACGACGCGTGCCCGCAGACGGGCGGTTTGAGAAGGAGACCGTGGCAGACTCAGAGCGAGCCCGCCCGCTTCGACGAGGACGAGGTGGGGTGACAGAGGAGTCAGAAGTATCCATGAGCATTTCAATGGTTAAGAGGGACACGATGTACGCGGAGTAGGAGTGAGAGATTTGTGCAAAGCGAGGAGCGCGTTGGTACTACGTGAAGGTACAAGATAGAGAAGAGTAGTGCATGTGACCGTGACGCCGCTGTCTGAAACACGTTCCGCATTCATCCCGTGCCTCCGTTTTGCGGACTTCCAAATTCATTTCAGATCGTCCGTCCCCTCGCAATAAGTATCGAGCCTTATTTACTGCGCTCGTCACATGTACACAGAACTTAATGATAACGGGGTGCCAGATACCCCAGTCACTCCTCAAAATGACTGATCCGCTCAGCTTCTTTGACCTGACCCTGGAGGGCAACGGTAGGGGACCCTTCAAGCACTAGTTCTGGCGATGCCTCCCATATTCGAATCGTGTGATCGTCCGAACACGACGCAAACATCCGGTGATTTGTTGGATTCCACGCAACACTGTTCACACTGCCCTCGCCATGACCTGCAAGATTCTCTAGAAGTGCGCCGGTATCGCGGTGCCATATATATACATCGCTATCTGTTTAGAGAGCTTGATTGTTATTCCCGAAAAAAGACCAGAGTAGCAACACGTACCTTCACTACCGCTGACCACAAAATTACCATCGCATCCACCAAAACAGCTCCGAATAACATGTCGTCCTTGCCGTTGTCCTGTGTACTTGCGTGATAACCGCCCCGCATCGAGGTCCCATAGATGTATCTCCTAAAGAAAAAGATAAATTCATATTTGTCGATGTCCTCGACTCGGATGAACTCTCACGTCCGGTGCATGGTTGATGAGCGCAAAGCGGGAGTCCTGAGATACTTTTACACTCGTGAGTTCACCTTCTAAACGGATGGATCTGTCAAAGAAACCACGCCGCCACAAGTTAATACATGTAAGTCAAACAAAAGAGAAGGAAAAGACAAAAGAAAGGCCGTAGTCAATTCTATAGTTAATCTCGAATGAAAAATGCACGCACGATTCAATCTGCTTCGTCGTCAAATCATAGATAACCAATCTGTTTTCCGACGCCCTCGCCACCGCGGCGCCCGCAGCTGCCGCATCACCGTTCTCGCGCCCAGTGATACCCTCATTGATAATGCCGATCGGGAGATGCTGCATCCCAACAGACACCAAACGCGAAAAGTCTGGCGAGATAGCAAGGTCTGTTATCCGGATGCTCGTCTCATCCCATTTATCATGCATATTTCCCTCAAAATCCTACCACCAATGAATAGATATCATACACAATGTCAGGTGCGACGTACCCAGTGGATAATGTTCCGGTCAAGGCCGCCGGAGATGAACCCTGTGCCATCTGGGAGCCAAGCAAGCGCTGTCACAGTCTCCTTGTGTATCTCCAGTGTTTTTATGCATACACCCGTCTGAGGGGCGTCCACAATTCATGACAAACTGAATCCTCAAGATCACAAACCTTGGCATTCCACATTTTGATCAGATGCTCAGTACTCGTCAGGAGCATTGAGTCGTCCATTGACCAGGCGAGACAGCCTACGGCATATGGATGGTCCTTCAATATTCGGTGGGCTGCCCATTGTGTCCGTAGCTCCGTATCAGACTACGGGCCGGAGTTAAAAGGCGACTCGGGATAAGAAGCGAAGGAAACGGAGCGTACCGATAAATTCCAAATGATAGCAGTTTTATCTTTACTTGCCGTGGCCAACTGCAAGCCATCGTGGCTCCATTCCAAATTCCATACCTCATCCGAGTGCACCTCAAGGATAGTTGTGGTCACACGTGGAAACTCGGACTTATCACAGTGATGATCTGTATAAAGAGAGAATGAGGTGGAATCCAAAGGCGTGGAGTGACTGAGTAGAGGAGCAATCCGCCGCTGAGGAATCATTATATCCTGACGCAAAAGTTTAGTTGCGGAGTAGTGGTGAACAGAACAGAACTACTTTGAAGGTTATATTTTCTTGTAGTTGTCGCCCGTGATGATCCTGGCACGAATCGTAGCTCGTCTATATTATTATAGAATGACAAGGCCTGGGAAATGATGTGACGAGCTACGATTCGTGCCTTCGGCATGTATTTCGTAGCTCGTTGGGGGCTTCGCTCAGGCCCCGGGAAGCTCCCGAGAAACCTGGTCCAGAAATTTCCCACATCTCGGCCTCAAATCCGCAATAATATGCAAAACATATTGTCTTAAAAAGGAAATTTTCTTTTTTTTCTTTTTTTTTTTTACTGAGGTGAGGATTGTTGGGGCAACAATGCAATTTTTTGTGCTCTCACACATGTAACAAGTCCATACGTAAATTTACATTGAGAACCTGTCATACACCTCAATTAAAGGACTTAGATTGCCTTGAATGCTTGTCAAAATCTCAAAATTTTCATCTAGCTGAGCCTCAAATCCACAATATTACAGACAAAGTTTGCATGATCAAAGGCCTCAAATCCATTGATAAGACCTCACACAGGCTAGGCACACCAATAGCAGCCTATGGCAGGTTCCCCACTTCCTTCCCCTCTCCCTTCCTCTCCACAACAACTCGAGGCTGCACACCTTCCCTTCCCTCCTTTTCCCACCTCTGATGCCAGCAAACATCCACAAAAGGGCCCTGCAGACCTATGCAGGCCTATACAGGCCTATGTCAGCCCACTCAAAACCTACACAGGCCTACACAGGCCTGTGTGGACCACTAGCAGACATCCACACAGGCTCATGGAGGCTGGTTGGACCAAAAAAGGAACCCTACATCTTGTCCTTCACATTCTGTGGGGGGGAATTGAACCCCCAGCCTTGGAAAAGCCTTCAGCAATGGAATGCACTGACAATTTATCCATTGCAACACAGGTCCATTACTAGCAGATAGAATCAAAGGTCAGATAACACAATGAATGGCAGCCCCTCAATGTCCCTGCAGATCTCCGCATAGATAATAAAAGGTAGAAGGAGGGCAGCACACCCTCCAAAAGAGTTTTTGTGGCTTGAAAGGGGGTGTTGGCATTAGCTAACATTTGTCAGCATCTGCTGGCATCCATCAGCAACCCCTGGAGGATGCATGGGTGTCTGCTACATGCAGTGGCATGTGGAGTCATGTGGGGAATAGAGAGGATGGCACTGAGAAGAAAGAGAGGGAAGGGTGAAAAAAGAGTGCATGGGTGTCTGCTGTCTGCTGACATGCCAGCAGATGGTAGTGGACATTAGCATGTGAGCCAGCTGATATCAGCAAATGGTAGCTGATGTCTAAAAAAATTTTCCTGTGTAAAAATGACAAATATTTTAGTAGGGATGGTACTGGGTTGAAAGAGGGGGGAACAAATCTGGTAGACCTGTGTCCTGTCCATGAGCAGATAAACAGATCAAATGAATTTACCAACCTAATAACATGTGATGATGTCTTTTGACAAATCTATGTGTACACTATACTAAGATATAGTGAGTCTCTGTAGTCCAGTGGAATATTTATCAATTGATATTCTATATTGTATACAGCAGCAGGTTTGACTTCCCTGCAGTGCATTATAATATATCAGTGCAGGTTTTTGTACAGTGGTGGATTCGACTCTTCTGCAGTGCATTATAATATATTTATGCAGTTTTGAATTACCTGTACACAATACTGACTTGTAGTAAGCCTGTGTGGTCCAGTGGAATATTTATAAATCAATATTTCATATCATGCACAAGTAGCATGTTTGACTTTCTCTAGTGCACATATAGCAGTCAGAACTTCTTCTGCTCTGCTTTTGACTTAATAATCTATAATAATGGTGTCTTTTGACTTGCTAAACTAATTTATATTTAAACTACACCTGTCTGTAATAAAGTGCTGTGGCTTAGTGCACAATATTAAAGTAATATTTATGTACAATATCCACCATACTGTGGTCTAGTGGAATATTTTCAATCAATGTTCCTTTTAGTGCACAATAGGAGAGTTCGACTTCCTTTTGTATATTTGTCACTAGTTGTGGTTTTTTGCTGATGTGTCCTGTCTTTTGTTCATAAAAGCAGCAGAATAGATCAAACAAATTGATAATGAATCTATTATCAGCAAAACAGGATGGTTAATCTTAACAAAAAGTAACCAATAGAAAAGCCATAAATTCTAGTGACTATTTATTAAAATAATTGTCTAATGTGTATTCCTCCTCTTTATTAAATTTATGTAATTTATTTGAATAGAAGATATTCTCATCAAGTAAGTAGTTTTCTGTCAAGAATGCTAAGTCATCGGGTAGATATGGCCCCTGAAGTCTGGTAAGTATGATGTCTTCATAATTTGCTATCAAGCATGACAATAAAAATGGTGAGAGTGACTCTGACATATCAGTGAATACATCATCAGTACAATCAGCTGAATTGAAAGGGCCAATGGGCCTACATTGACCATGTTGTGCTCTAGAGCAAAATTCTTGTTCTGTTGACATAAATGAACTCTGTTTATCAGTGCCAAATTATAACTCATGTTGTTAATACAATTTCTTGATTCTTCTCTTATCCTCATATTGAGTCATACATGTCTCATATTCCTCCTACTCTTGGACATTGTTACCAGTAGGTAGGCTTAGAGAACAAGATTGCTAGGAGAAGGAAGACTGGGATGGAAGTTCTGTCTGTTCAGCTGTTACATCAAATAGTGGTAGAACATTTTCTTTGTCCAAGGCCTCTATGCCTCTATGGGTCTTTTCTGCCATCAAAACAAATAATAGTGAAAAGTTTTCTTTGTCATCAACTGCCATATGTCTGCTGCTACTAACTGACATGTGTCTGCTGTCACTGGCTGCCATGGTCTTAATTGCTGTCAGTTCTTCCATTTCTTCTTCAATAATGAATAGAGATGGCAAAGAATTGTCTTCCATCTCCTCTTCTGCATGAATAAATAGAGGAGGCAAAGAATTGTCATCTGTCTCCTCTTCAGGAATGAACAAAGAAGGCAACAAATTGTCTTCCATCTTCTCTTCTACAGGAATGAACAATGGAGGCAACAATCTATCTTCCATCTCTTCTACAATAAACAAAGAAGAGATGTCTTCACTTCTACTCATGACCTCCAAGTCTGGATCATGAATAGATGGATTAGAAATATTCACCTAGTTATCATCAGACACCTTTACCTCCATGAATGTCCAGTAGATATAAGCAGAAGGAAGTTGGGATGCTGCTTGAACCACAACATGAGAGTGTTCCATTGTGGGGCCATACACCAGTCCAGGTTTACCTTTACTGTAGAGATGGTGAAATGGATGTTGTGGGTTTGAAGGTTTGATATGCATCAAAGATGCCCATTGGCAAGAGTTGACATTGGGGAGAGTGGTAGGATGGGCCATGGAGAGGCAGTTTTGAGGATCAGGTTGCTCACTATCAATACTGTTGGTATGGGACTTGATGCCTGTCAATTGGCCCATCTGAGCAGAATCTACAGACCTGGCAATAGAACTGACAATGGAAGGAGCAACAGACTTGTTGCCAGCAAACAGGCAGATCATATTGTTGGCCATTGGGACATGTTCCATTCTATCCAGTGACTGCCACTTGTCTAGAGCTAGAAGCGTCTACTGGTGGCCAATGGCAGATCCACTATCTGCAAACACATGGAGCAAATTGTCTGGTAATGGGATGAACACCATTCCATCTGCTGATGGCAATGTCATAGATGGCCAGTGGTTGCATGCCAAGAAGCTTTTAATAAAGTGAAAGCCTTGCTGATGTATGAGAAGGCAATGCTGCAGTGTTTCATTGCTTAGAACCTAAACATCCTCTTGGCCAATGTGATTCCACCAATCACAGCTATACAGGTTTCTGATTAGACCTTGATGGCCATCAACAAACTCCAGGATCTCTCTGGGCAAGATTTGTTGATTTTGGAGACTACTGTAATGGGTTGCTGGCTGCAAGCTAAATATCTATGGTGGGTAAGATCTGGATCATCCAAGTGAGCTCCAGAGCTGTGCTTCATGTGGTCAGCTCTGTGTAGTGTATTGTTCAGGTGCAAGTCCTGTACAGCATATTGTCTAGATATAGGCATGGTGCTGGGAAGATTGGTTAGGGCCTACCATGATATCAGAGGACTAGTTAGGGCCTGTCAGTTGTATAAAACTGTGTATCAGAGTTGATCAGTGGGGTCCAAAGCTTGAGGATGGCTGCTGATACTGGCTATCTGGTTGATTAATGAGGACAGAGGTGCTGGAGTTTGCATGGTATGTCAGTGGTAGCGGGTTGTAACATATGGCTTATATTCAGATCTTAATATATTTACCTATTTTGAAGTTATCTTACCAACTCCTTGTCTAGATGCTGGATGATTCATGTCTCTTCAGCTTCAATACTTGATGATTGCCCAATATGGAAAGTGCTGCAATGAGGTGCAACTCAATGTAAGCAACTCATCTATACATCTGTCAAATAATGTACTGCATTCAATCTGTCTCTGCATCTGTTATTTTCACATTAGATAGCTTGCAGTTTGGGGAGAATAAAGTCAGGAAGCACTTATTCAAATTTATCAATCACTATAGAGGCCAATTCTTGTTATATGGCCACCTTTTTGTGGGCATATGACTAGAGACCTCTTTTCTTCACTAACATATAATGCTTTGACCAAATTTCTGCCTAGTTGAAGAAATACCAAACTGTCCACTCCATTTCACTGGTAACAAGCTGGAATTCCTCTGTCTATCTGTTGTGTTGTGCTCTAGCACATAGATAATAAATACAATTAACTGAATAAATATGTTCACAAATGGATGAATTGATAATAGAAATATTAACAAGAGGACTCACATTCAGAAATAGTTGCAAATTCATTTTCTTTATCAGAATTAGATTGCCATTTTCAAGATACCTTGATTCTTGATGAACTAAGAATGTTCAGATTTTATATAGCTGTGCTTGCATTCAAATTTGCTTTCTGTAGAACCAGATACTTTCTCTGAATGCTAGGGTCCAATCTCAGTTGCAGCAGAGCACTGTGGCATTGTGCATAGATACAAGTCTTCACTAGGATTGAGGCCTGGATTTTTTGAAGAGATGTGCAAGCTCAAGTTTTCACAAGACAACATAAAAATATAGGAATAGTTTCTTTGCAATGAATTTCTGAAGGGCTCACAGAAACCTTTCAATTTGAATCAAGTGCAGATTGTACTCTATCATTGACAATGGTGATATATTATTCATGATCATAGATGGGAAGGAGATTTCAAAATCTTCTGGAACAACTACATATATTGGTCCAAGGCTATCTACTGGCCATACCAGCAGGTCCACTGGTAGTATCAGCAGATCTTCTGCAATTTCATTGTCATCAAAGGCTCCAGGAACTTTATCAGGTTTCAGAGGCAGTCTGCTTTCCACTGGCAATAAACCCACTCCTTTCCTGTGAAGCAGCAAGGATATTGAGTTGAATTCTTAATAGTTCTTTTTCTGTCCCAACCTTTTGCCAGTCATCATTGCTTGCATGCCAATTCAAACAGCAAACCTGGTCCTGAATTGCAATTCTGAACTTCTAATTAGTGAGATAAATTGGGCCATCAGCAATACAACTTACTGCTGCTCTTCAATGTCAAGAGCAAGTTGAATCCAGAAGAAATGAATATTTATTGCTGCAACATCTGTTGAGTGGCTTCCCCTGTTTGCTGCCATTTGGTCTTCATTTGTATTATTGAAAGTCATTGTATAAGCTTTTAGAATATCCATTGCTTTCCAGTTTTCCTCCTTCCTAAGTCTTTCTGCCTTAGCTATCTCAGCTTCCCAGCTTGTTAGCAAATCTGTTAATATTCTGATAGATTGCTTGGTGAAATATTGAATGGCTGCATCTCTCATCTCAACAGCCATCCTATACTTTTGACATAACTATGTCAAGCAGCTTCTTTTAGTTTGAGTCACACATGTGATCATCAAGTATTTTTGCCCAATGTGCCAAGGTAGCTGTATGGGCCATTTGTGAAACTTCATTGAGTGTAGACCAGAGATTTTCAATTATCTCCTTAGCCAAATAACCAGCTCTAAGAATGAAGGATAGGGCAAAGTAGAAAAAACAATCCTCCTTATGCTTATAAACATGAAGCAGTTCTATTGCAAAGTCCACAAGTAAATTATCCAGCAGGACTTCTCCAGTCTCAGCAAGCTATTCAGAAAATTTGACATACTACTGGCATGCTATGTCATATACTAGTAGGAGATGCTGAATCTCATCCATGTTGGTCATCTTAACTGCTTATGTGATGAAAAAGTCTGTATAAATCTGGCTTTTACCACAAGTCAAGTTTGTTACACTATTAGGAGCAAAGCAGCCATGCCATGTACATGCTGTTGCAACAATACCAGTAATGTTGCATGACTTGTTCATTATCAGAGCCTTTTTAATAGCTTTGAATGTGTTTTCACAAGGTGCTCTGTCACAACCCCTTCCTGGGACATCCCCGGAGCCCCATCTTGGAGCCTCTCTCTTCAACCCCACAATGTGCCCCACCCCCATGACTACCAACGCCGCCATCACACGCATCAAAGACCGCCATCACCCAGCACCTCCAGCAACCCCGCATCATGGACCCCAGAATCAACTGCCATCAACAATGGGATCACACTGCTCGCTTCTGGTGATGACGCCCAAAGTCTGGTCAGTAACAAATATAACAATAGTGTTACCGTACCAAAAGCTTGCGTTGGGCGCACTAAAAGTGATGTGAGGAGTCCCGGGCAGGTCCCAGAGAACGTGCCTATGAAAATAAGGTAGAGTCGGAAAAGGGTTGGCAAGTGTCAAGTGCTAAGGCAAAAGCACTTAAGAAAAAAGCGGTAAGTGAACATGGCAATGTAAGCGGCAAGAACACCATAAGCTTAGCGAAGTCTAAGCAACGTTAATGCCTGCCATAGCTGCAAGGTGCAAGTTTATTGAGGGCTAGCACTAGTCTACAACTGCCAATGACTTTGACGTTGCTGACCATAAATGAGATCTGGACTGTAAGGGAGACTGGAGTAAGAGGGCAGGAAACTCTGTTCTTGTTGTTCTATGTACAAGTTGGTAAGTACTTTTTATACTACAAGGAGTTCACCATCGCCAGTGACTAACAATCGCCAAAGTGCGGTAAACTAGAAAATTTTATAGGGGTAGCTCCAATAGTTTCAGATCCCTACCGTCCATTCAAGACCCTTAGCGATGCCAGGCGGCAAATTGCAACACTAAACTATCAATCCATCACCCTTCTGTCTGTCCATAATACTAGGCGGTGTCAGGCACCAAATCAAGGTGCTAAATGATGTCAGATGCCAAGGTCAAACACCAAGCTGTCCGTCAGCTTTTTGATAGATCATCAACCTTCTTGCTAAGTGCTGTCATCAGTGACTGATGCCATCTGTCAGTTGTTATTCTGTCTGCTATCAGCGCTATCATTGATTGGATCTGCTTCTTGCCGTGCACGGCCGTCAAATATTGCCAAAATTAGTTAATTAGTGCACGCTAAGGTATCCTGAGCCAGTGCCATATTGCTGTAGCCTGCCGTTGATGCGCTGATCCTGTATGGGGTCCTATCACCAGCCATCGCACATCACAACTCTCTCCACACCAATTGATCGTGCACCCCACACGCACAATCTGGGTATACAGTCCCCTGTCCACTACTCAATGCCTCCCAGAACTTATCCCAGACACCCCGGAACCCAGAGACCTGGACCTGGCCCCGTAGTACTTATAGCATAGTTCCCCAATTGTGTTCGCTAGTCTTGATATTACACTTGTTTGCTTGCATGCCCCTTTGACTGACTGGTATGCCTGATTGATACGCTTTGACTGGCACGCTCAAATTGTTTGTGTGCTTTTAAGACTGGTACGCACTTCATATCTTAATTTACTAACCGGGTCTTGTCCTAGAACCTCCGGTTCTCGACTCAACTCAAACCCTCTGATCACTTCGCCCCTACCTGATTCCTGGACTAAGTCCTCTACCCTGGGAATTCCCTGTTCACGTCTTGAACCCCGGAGGCTCAGTCTGGAGTTCCAGACACCCAAGTACACATAGATCAAGTCCACCTCGTAAGGGCGTTGCTTTCCCGGAAAGCCCCCAACTCAGCGGAACCTGACATAATATCAAGACTCTCTCCTTACACCGTTCTTGATGGCTATGTACACTCATGCCTATTACCCCATGGGCTACCAGACCAACCCTTACAAATGTCTGGTCCTCAACCACTACTCTGCACAGACCCCCCGCCCTGTTTACCACCTCTCCTGTATGAACCCCAACGTCTCCACTGCCACTGGGCCCACAACCCGTCCCTCTACAACCTGGGGCCCTCAGCCAGCTGGGCCCCTCCACCCAACCTAGCCATGGCATGACCCGTAGAAGCCCTCTCGTACCGGAGCATCTCCGGAGGTCTACCAGAGACCCCGCCCGATTCCCCCCAGCGAGGGCCCCTTTGCACCCACCTCCTACTATGGTTACCAATGCCCTGTTCCCCAACCCTGCAGGCTCCCCAACTACGACTACTCCCCTCAACACTACCCAGCTGCCGCCCCACCCGCTCGGACCCCTCCCTCACCAATGGGACAAAGACGCCTCAAGGAGTACGAACAGCAACAGGATGAAGTGCTCTGCTCACTCAGGATCTTGCCGGAGGACTTCGCGCAGCGGACAAGGGCGCTATTCACAGAATTTGGACACGACGACTTTGAAGGCACTTCAAAAGACTGGGCCTATTGCTTGGTCGAATTTGGGGACCGCCTCACGCGAGGAGAACTCTCGGAGCAGGCTATGATAAAGTACAGACGCAATATGATCCTCCATGAGGAGCTGCAGCAACTGCTCAATAAAGTCCACACGTCCCCCTCCCCTCGACCCCTCAACAACCCTGCAAACCCAGGTCATTTGATTCACATCTGATGGAAACCTCTAGAACGGGCCCTGGCAGCCCCCGTGATCCCAACTCCAGAGCAACAACAACGGAAAGAGTGACAAAACGCTTTGGCCATTGTAACGAAGTTACGAAGTTTAGAGAGCTTAGTGTGCAC
>QGOA01000755.1:0-23964 GCA_003313075.1 Termitomyces sp. MG16
CCGGTAAAACCAAGGTCCGGGCGCGTAGAATAACGAAAAACGATAAACACGCAATACTCATACGGTCCGTGCGTAGAGGGAAGGAGTATAAAGGGAGTAGGGTTTCGGGGAAGCCTGGCAAGCAAACTACTTGCCACGGCTCGGAGTCCCCAGGGAGTGGATATCTTAGGCCTACGAGCGAATCAGTTTGACTTCGGGCTTTAGTATTAATACTATTTGTGCCCAATTTTCGAGTGCGAACTTTTAAGTTTACATTCAATTTAAAACAATTAAAATTATAACACTTTTTACAACGTGCGTGCGCGTGTAACTAAGTCCCAAGAACGTCGTGAATACAAGTTTACATTTAACTTAAGATTTGTTCAATTTCATTTGGGCAACTTAAAAACAAATAAAACTTGCATTTCGCATCATCTGGAGCCCACCGCGAGGGGGCTTTTTGTTACACAAACAAACACTTTGTCGGACTTCCATTTGGAGTCCAAAAACCCAAAAAGAAACATTAGTTTCGCACCGCCAGGTTCTTGGCCCGGCACGCCTAAGGTTACTACACCAAGGGCAAAAACCATTATTTCTCCCAGGAGAAGAGAAACTCGTGCATCCTCCAAGGGCACAGTTGCTAGTCTCCCGGATCCAGACGCTGTACTTCGCAAACGAAAACTTCGGACTGAGAAGTACACGCCTACACCACAAACACCTAAGTCTTCATTGCCTGAGCCAACTAAGTTGACCAGCATTATGGAGCAACCCATGCGCTATAAAATGCCTTTGCCTGAAAGTAGAGATGCACCTAAGTTCAGAAGCAGTGAGCCTGCTGAGGTTCACAGGTTTCTGCAGAGAATGCAGTCTCTATTCAATCATGCAGGCATAGTAGAGGATGGAGAAAAGAAGAAGAGGTTATTAGAATATGTGGATGCAGAAACTGAGCAGGAATGGAGAGGTTTCGATAGTTTTGAGGATAGATATCCTTGGGCCACCTTTATAAAGGAGGTTAAAGAATCATACCCTGAAGCTATGGATGAGGCAGGAAGCATGGCAAACCTGGATAGGATCTGTAGGGAGCATGCCAGGCTAAGCAGAGGGGATGCCCCTGAGCTGCACTCCTTAATCAGAAAATTCAGGGCTGAAGCCAAAAAGCTGGACAGTGTTGTAGGGAATGGGGTATTGGTGGATAAGTTTATGGGGTGTTTTAAAACTTGCATTTCGCATCAGTGGCAAGAATACGGTAAGCTTAGCGAGGTCTAAGCATTGTTAATGCCTGCTGTAGCTGCAAGGCGCAAATAGGTTGAAGGCTAGCGATAGTCTGCAACTGCCGATGAGTTCAACATTGCCAACCATAAATGAGGTCTTGAGCATAAGGGAGACTGAAGTAAGGGGAGCAGGAAACTCTGTTCTCTGATGCTGTATGTACAAGTCGGTAAGTATTTTTATACTACAAGGAGTTCCCCGTTGCCAGTGACTAATAGCACCAAAGTGCGGTAAACTAGAAAATTTTATAGGGGTAGCTCCAATGGTTTCAGATCCCTACTGTCCATTCAAGACCCTTAGCGGCGCCAGGCAGCAGATCGTGACGCTAAACCATCAATCCATCACCCTTCTGTCTGTCAAAGTACCTAAGTGATGTCAGGTGCCAAATCGGGGTGCTAAGCGATGTCAGCTGCCAAGGTCAAACACCAAGCTGTCTGTCAGTTTTTGATAGATCATCAATCTTCTTGCTAAGCGCTGTTGTCAGTGACTGATGCCATCTGTCAGTTGTCATTCTTGCTGCCGTTGGCGCTATTATTGATTGGATCTGCTTTTTGCCGTGTCTGGCCATCAGGAATGGCTTGAAATGGATAAAACGTGTGCGCCAAGTTTGGGACAAGTGCGGCAAGGTTTCCGAAGCTGATGCCGAGCCTGCTGTTAATGCGCCTAACCTGTATAGGGTCCTATCACCGGGGTCTGTGACGGTGGGTTGCTTGTGGAAGGCGATGAGTAGGGCTCGGAGCCCGGAGTTGGGCGCCGGTGCAGGTGGTCTGGTCGGGTGATGAGGGCAGGGGTCAGGGCTTGTGCAGTGTGTCGGGGTGGGTCTTGGGGCGGATTGTGACAGCATGGACCACTCAAGAAATCTTATTTTTGATGTTCTAATTTTAAGGATTATTCTAAGCAGGTAAGATTTTAACAATATGAGTTTACAGTTCTGCTATAATTCATTATACATAATGCAAATAACAGATATTGAATGCCAATTACTTTCTTCTTGTTGCTGGTCTTATCCGCAGCAACATTGATATCTTGGACAGCTTTCATGCATCTCAATTACTTGATCCTGAAGATGAAACTGCTTTGTCATCAAGTATAAAATTTGTTGGTTTTGACACTAGTGAGTATGATCGATTACGAGAGCTTGGATCACCAGTGCTATCTAGTATGTTCTCTGAGATTGAAGAAGACCACAAGAACAATCCAGCATTCCATGATTTGCACATTGCTTTGGGAAAGTTCATGACAAGATTTTTTCCAGCATATGGTATTCCACTTCCACAGGAAAAAGCAGTGAGCTTCCATGAAAGTGACAAGGTATTGTTCAAAATTCTTAAATCGGACTGGTCACTAATCAATATATTTTTAGATAACTGAATATCGATATCTCAGAGTTTGGTACACTTGCACAGCTAGCTGGGAACTCAAGACTGATTATTTGCGATGCAATTCTGATTTTCATGGACAATCTTGTTATGACTATGTGCTAGTACACTTGGAACCCCAGCTCTACTTTGCCCATCTTGTCTATCTGTTTTCATGCTTGGTTGGCAACCAAACATACCCTCTTGCTCTTATTCAACCCTTTTCACCCCTTTTTTGACACTCTAATCAATGATAAAAGAACAAAGATCTCGAGTTTTTACACTTTCAAGAGAATTATTGTAAAGAGTGTGAATTCATTTCTATACACTCAATAATCCGTGGTGTAGTCATGGTTTACTCTGGTGAAACTATGCCTAACTCGTTACCAAGCCGTGACTATTTTCTATTTGATTTCTTAGATTTAGATATATTTTTACATGTACGCAACGATTCACTATAATGTTGAAGTCAATCTCCATCTCATTTACTCACTACATATAACATCTGATCTGAATTTTCTATAATAACAATCTGACATATTATGACTTTTTTTTATTTATAATTGATTTCAAATATTTAAATTGACTTTAATTATCTCCTTCTTGTGTCGAACTTCCATCTAGGTTTTTTCTCTGCAACATTGACAATGTCTTACTCAGTGGATGATACCCTTGGACTTGTCAACCTTGCACTTGCTGGCAATTTAAATACATCTGGTGCAGGTTCAACTCTGATTTTACAATCTGTAAGTCTGCATTTATTCGGACATTGATGACTTCACAACATTACCATAAATATATCTTTTTCAGGCACTTAAAGCATGTCAGGTTGCATTGGAAAAGAAATGTGATCAAGTTAAACAGCTCACACTTGAGAACGAATCTCTCAAAGCTGAGATTGAGGATTCTATCCAAGGCGGTGGTGCAAATCAACCCAGAGGCCAATGGCTTACTCATCCTTGTTTTCTTCCACACAAGTCAGATATTATGAAGTATGCAAAAAAATATGCAGTTCTTTCACAATTATGGGCAAATGAAAGTGCATTTCTTCAGCAGTGCCCTAATCCATGCCCTACTCTTTATGGCATTTATGTCGATTCCAAGGCAGTTGAAGCCAGCTTATATACTGCTTGTGCAACCAAGGAGCTATTTGATTGCATGCCACTTCAACTCCATAGCTATATTGTGGAACTGCCTGCATTCCGAGATAGCGTGAATTCTTCTATTGATATTTTTTTCAATGTATTGCTTAATTTTTTCTTCTGTAGGTTCTAAATCAGATGGGATCTTTCTGATCCTCAGCTATTGCTATTCTTCGAAAGTGTGTCTCATTATTTTTGCTGACTATAATCTTGCTCCAAACTGGTGGATCAAAAGTCACAATCGTGGTGATGATCTAGCTTGTCTTTCTTTGATATCTTGTAATCCTGGACCATCTACCGAAAAGCCAAAATATGATTTGTTTTGTCCTATTATATACTTGGATCCAAAAGATCCCAAGCCAACTGAGATGTTTTTGAATCCAGCCCTAATGAAGGTGTGTTCCTCACTAAAAATGATTACACCAACTACTAATACACCTTTCAACTTATTTCAATTCACAGATTGGACGGGTTCTTCTTTTTGGCCCAGGATCACTAAACAAAAAGACACCATCCATGAATTCATCAGGTATGAAGTGGGGTCCTATCACAACGACATCAGGTTTGATATCTGCATCTGTCAACATTGTGCATCTTATTACTTTATATTTGAATTGGAGTCTCACAGTTAGCACAATAGTCAAAAGGCAGTCTATCTTTTGTCCGAAGATTCAGAATTTTCTGCAATAGGAAAAGAAACTGGTATTTCATATGCAAATACATTCCGCAATCGAAAGAAGTTTATTGAGCAAATGAGTAACAAGGCATGGGCACAACGCATGTTTGTAAGATGGAACCTAGTTGTTTTTGATGGTGTCTCTGATCACATCCATTTCATCAAGAAGTCACAAATTGATGATGAGCTGGAAATAGCATGACTTGCTGTATTGGAGGCCATTGATCATGGTCAGTATGGACAAAATAGCATCAAAAACAATAAGAGCACACCTGTTACCTTAGTATCAGGCTTGTCCAATTTCGAAAAAGACTTTCCGACACCTCCTATATCAAATTATTCCCCCAATTCTCTGTCTGGCACCTTCAAAAATCTGGACTTGCCAGCAGACGGCTCTATTTCCACCACCTTGTTAGTGACTACTCAATCAAACTCAGGATCTGCCATGCAAAGGCTTGCAGCCTTTCCACCGACTCTCTTAGCGGCTGCAGACTCAGATTCGGAGAATTTAGATGTCATCGAAGCAGGAAAGATTGACATCAAAAGACTTATTATCAAAGATCCAGGCACTGGCAGTAAACGGGGTCAGTGCGGGCATGGAAAACATTGTGCACTTGGCTGTGGCCAAGCTGGAAAAGGCAAAGAGCAAGGTGATGTTGAAACTACCAAAGTCATTGAAGAGCGTGGTGAGGGGCGCCCATTGCATACAACCAGGTGTAAGTAGTGTTTTCAATGCTTTATATCGGACTTGATTATCAGGACTATGATTTGGACCTGTCAATATGTCAATGTAATTATCCTCTTTGAACTCAGTAATAAGCTGCTTGTAGTCCATGCAAGAGATTTCTCACCTTCAGACCCAGAATAAACTCATTCAGCCTCAACGTACAGCATGATATATAAAGTTAAGCTTCTACAAATAATATGGTGAGATGGTCTAGGGGTAGTTATGCTCAATAATACAAGGTAAGTCTCTCATAATACATAATAAGGTCATGAGTTCGAATCTAAACTAATGAATATTTCATTTCAGATAAATGAGGAACGCTTGGTTGAATCAAAATAGTTAAGACTTTACTAGCTTACTTGCTTACTAGGTAAATATGAATAAGGTTAAAAATGGTAAGTTAGTCAAGTTAGTTAACTAATAAATACTAATAGTAAGACACTAGACAGAGAAGTGGCTAATCACCCGAGTGGTGTCGTTAATGAACCAGATTTTGCCCAGATATGATGATGTGTCAATCTGATCAGGTTGCTCCCTTTTCGGGCCTTATCATGTGCTCCTATGATCAGAGATCTCTTGTCTGAATAGATTTGATCATCCAATCAGTATGATTTTATCTGATCACAGGTAATTTGGCCTGATTATGTTCCCAGGATTTTTCCAACATATATCCAGATATCCAGCCAACCCACCCTTGTCAAATTTGTTACTTATAACAGTCACCTTCAGAGCAGCACTAGTCATACAGCACCACTAAAAAAGCATTCAATTCCTCGACTATGACCAGGAAAAGGTTGATGATGGATAAGCATGCGCAGAGAACAAAGGCCTCATCAACAAGAGCTCAATAAATTTATTTGTTCAAATCTTTATTTAGAGATATATCTAATCTTATCAATCATGCTGCCAAAACAGTTTCGTGGATATATATACCATATTCTTTTTGCCTCAACAACCACCACCAGGATAGCTTTTCAAATGTGTAATTTTGTGAGCCGTAATTTGGTCTTATTTCCTGAATGCTGTGGGAGACTGACATAGGGTGGGAAGAAAAGGTATAAATATGCTGTGAACTTTTATTCGGAATTGGATGACTGGCAGGGTACCTTCTGATTCTCCAAATCCTTCCCTTCCACAAATACCAGTGTAACAATGGGGTGGGCTAACTGGTGGATCAGGAACGAAGTCAAAAGAGCCAAATGGTAAGTGCATGTATGTAGAAGTCGGGTTAGGTAGGGAGTGTAGTGTAAGTGTGAGATATTGTTTGTTGCAATGCAATGTATATTGTTGCCCTCCAGGGTCAGGTCAAAGAAGCAGAGCAGATCAGTCATTTTGAGGAGTGACTGGGGTATTTGGCACTCTGTTACCATTAAACTCTATATACCTGTGACAAGCGCTATCAGATACTGCTAACTTGGGGGCCTTCTAGGAAAGCAATGCCCTTATGAGGTGGACTTGATCTATGTGTACTTGGGTGTCTGAAACTCTGGACTGTGCTCTGGAGTTCAAGATGTAAAACAGAGAATACCTGGGAGTCAAGGACTGAGTCTGGAGATTGAAGAAGTCAAGAGTGAGTTGAAATTAAAGTCAAGTTGAGAACTGGGGGTTCTAAGATGAGACCAGGGTTAATAAACTTAGAGTTGCAAAGTGTGTACCAATTTCAAAGTACATGTGCCAGTCAAGCATGCCAGTCAATGTGTACTAGTCAAATCAGAGAGGCACACAAATAGTAATTGTAATATCAAAACTAAGGGAAAATAAGGTGGCTAGGACTATATGTACTGCAGGGGTTCTGGGATGTCTGGGACAATTCCTGGGAGTTAATGAGTGGTGGTGGGTGAAAGGAGGACTGTATTCCAGAGATCACACATGTGGAGTGTGCAATCAATTAGCATGGAAAGAACATTGTGATGTGTGATGTGCAATAGCCAGCATGATTTGTGTGATCCGATTATTGATCATGGGACAATTGTAGGACTCTGTCCTCCCTTAACAGCCTCTCAGCCAGACAATTGAAGCTCGCTATATTCTCGAGTGAGTCTGAAGTGAAGAGACGTATGTATGTAAAACACAGTAAGAGTGATAAGAGTTCAAAAGGAAAGGAAAAAGGAAGGTAAGTCTGTCTGATCAGATGGCAGATATAAATGGAGATGGAACAGAAGCAAAAGCAAATTAGGTACAACAGCTGTCAATAGTCTCATAGGTAGTGTAGTAATCAAAGGGATTACACCCTCCCCCTCCAAAAAAAACAGTCGCTGGTAAGAAATATGAAAATGTAGTTAGTATGAATAGAAACAAAACTGCTCACATGGGTGCATTAAAAACTCATTGGAAAAAGCTACCAGTGGCAGGAACATGACAAAAAAGAACTGATCACATTGATTCCCTACCACTTCCTGCCAACTAAACATTGAGAGCTTTGTTGTTTGCAAGTTCATTTCCTGATTTCCATTCATCATGCTCTGGTCCATATCCACGAAAACAAACCAGGTATTGCCACCCTTGTCCCTGTTTTCAAGAGTCCACAATCCTCTCAACAAAATGTTCTTCTAGGCCCATATCCGGTGCAAAAATGGGACCTGGTTCCTCGAATTCTCATGAAGGGAAAAGGTTAGCGTCATTTTCAACATAGAATAGCAATTTAGATGTGTGGTATTTCCTGTTTGCTTCAGGATCGTTTGGTCAGAAGACTGTGACGTTCAATGATTTGAGGTGGACATTGGTGACAACAAAAGGACCGTCATATCTTGGCATAAGTTTTGCCACTTTCTTTTGACCCTTCTTCTTGTACAATTTGCATTTATCCTTTGTGCAGATAAGCACCCTGTCCTCGATTTGAAATTCAAAGTCATCCTGCCACGTCTTGTTCACCTGTGCTGCCTGCTGAATTTTTGCCTGCAGCAAATTGTCTTGTGCGGCCGCTGTATCAGACTGCAGACGGTCAAGCACTATTCGAGCCAACTCTTCTTCAAATGTCATCATTTTCACATCTGGCAGTAATGGAGGAATCATACAAGGACTCCAACCCAATCATAATTGAAAAGGTGTGAATCCCATAGATTTGTTTAACGTGTTCATGATGTTGAATCGCACTCTGGGCAGCACCCGTACCCAGCCTCTCTGGCTGTGGTCAACATGGAAATGCAACACCTGAATGATCATTCAATTAGACCTTTCGCTGACCCTATCTGTTTCCGGATGGTAAGCCATGGACATTTTCAGTTTGATGCCTATTAACTTCATTAGATGTTTCCAAAAACGCAACACAAACAGTTTATCTTGGTCAGACACGATGTTGAGTAGCAGTCCATTCTTGCAAAACCAGTGTTCGAAGAAAAGTTCTGCGAGTTGCAGAGCTGTAAGATCAGTCCTTGTAGGAATAATCCTGACATCAGAGTGTAGCCTGTTGGTAATAGTCAATATACAATTGTATCCTTTGTCTTCCGGCAGTGGACCGACAAAATCCATCACTATAGAGTCACCCCTGCCATTTGGCATAGGCAAAGGATGCAGTGGGCCCATAGGTTTTACAGGCAGAGTCTTGTAACATTGACATTCTGGACAGCCTGGGATGTATCCTTTCTCAAGATCACAACATATCTTTGGCCAATAATAAGACCACCTTAACACGTCGTATACCTTTTTGAATCCAAAATGGCCCAATGAGTCATGTGCCATACGAAAAATTCATTCACGTATATCTCCTACTCATGGCACTAACAACCAGGACCCTAAGAACCAAAGCCCGTTTTGTTCTACCAACGTTGTCATGCTGTGGGCAGCTGATAGCAAATTCTGGCACCACAGGTCAGTTTTATACCCCTCCTTTAACATGTTGACCATGTTTTTGTCCACCATAATACAGGACAACAATATTATTGCCCCAACTGCATTGCTATTCACCTTCTCATGGGCAAGCGCAAATGCACATTCAAACGGTGATTTTCTGGTCACCGGCAAGATTGCCCCAATACATTCCGAGATTAAATCGTTGTCATGCATTGTCTTCAACAACATATGTGCCTTTTTAACTGCAGTCATTGTGTCAGGGACGTCATATGGTAATTGCGATAGTGCATCCACAACTGTATTGTCTTCCCCCTTTAAATACACCATTTTGCAGTCAAATTGTGACAGAAATTCCATCCATCTGGCCTGTCTGCGTGAGAGATCTCATTGGGTATTAAAATTCAATAATGTCTTGTGGTCAGTAAACACTACAAATTCTGCCCCAAACAAGTCAGCATGCCACTTCTTTAATGCTCACACAATTGCGAGCAGTTCTTTTTCATGCACAGGGTAATTTAACTCAGCTCTCTTAAACGTTTGACTTTTGAAGGCTACCGGACATGCCGTTTCCCATGTAGTCCCAAAAGACAGAACTGCTCCCGAGCAAAAATTGCTGGCATTAGTGGTAACGTAGATTGTCTTTGTTTGATCTTTATGGTCTATGGTAGTCAGGCAGTCACATCCCACTACCAACTCTTTTATTGCGTCAAAGGCTCTCTGATGTTTTGACGACCAAGTCAGGAAATTGGCTTCACATTCCTGTGTAGTAAGCCCATGCAGAATCCCTGTATACTCCACAAGTTTTGGGAGGAAGATGGAGATGTACCTCACCAGACCCAGGAACAAGCATACATCCTTTGCCAAACAGGGAATTGGCCACACCAATATGCATTCAACTTTCTTTGTATCTGCTTTGATTCCATTCTGAGAAATGTGATGACCGAGAAATTCAACACTCGTTCGGTATAGATTAGATTTCTTCACATTTACAAATATTTGCGCTTCCTGCAATGCTTGCAATACACGTCAGACATTGTCGTGATGTTCATCCAATGTTTCTGACCAGATCACTATGTCATCAAGGTATATGTGACAAAATTTCCCAATGTATTCATGAAAAGCTGCTGTCACTCTTCTCTGCTGTATTGCAGGTGCGTTCCGCAACCCCATCGGCATTACTAACCATTCATACAAGCCATACGGTGTTGATACTGCAGTCAATGGTACATGATCTGGATGCATAGGTGTCTGGAAAAATGCATTCGTGAGGTTCAAAACAGCAAATATTTTTCCTTTTGCACAGTCATGTAATATATCTTCCACATGTGGAATCAGATGATTATCCGGTATTGTTATTGCATTCAGAGCGCAATAGTCATTTACCCATTGCAGCAAGGCTGTGGGATCAGCCTTGGATATTAAAAAGGCTGGCAAGGCAAACTGTGACGACAAAGGCCGAATACGGCCAGCTGTTAAATATTCATCAATAAGAACTTTCCATGCCTCACGATATTTTCCTGGACACTGGTAGGAACACATTTTTATTGTATGATCCGTATTCTTCAGTCTAATTTCAGCTAACACATTTCATGGCAATTCACGAACATCAGCAATAGGTTGAAAGACATTGTTAAAATCTGTTTTCATCTTTTTATCCCATGAAATCAATGTCGCTTCTGAGGCTAATTGCTCTATCCGTTGACATACCGCTGCTATTATGTTTATACCCAAAATCTTTTCGAACATCCCCATTTGTTCCATCCATTCTAGTCTCACTGCACATACTATCTTGAGTTCCTTCACCATCTCTTTGCGCTGTTGGAGCATCTGTTGGAACTTCTGTTTCATAGGAACAAATTCACGTGATCCTTTAGCTACCGGCTTTATTGGATTCAATAAGTCATATTGATTCCATTTGTCAACCACTATACCGTTGTCATGATCAATTACTATTTTATTCACTTTTAAGAATGGTAGTCCAAAAATTACAGGAAAATACAAATTTGGAGTGACAACAGTGCAAACAGTCGTAGAAGTCCAATCTTGATCTACAGAGGATACAGCTAATTTACAATATTCAGACAACACTTTTGGTACTTTGTCGCCTGTACTTTCAAAGGTGACATCAACGGTAAGACTTTCCTTCAAGCGAAATTTTTGAAGACCAAGTTTCTCTGTCAGACCTGCATCGATTAACACAATATGTGAGCTGTTATCCAGCAACATGGGCACAGTGACAGGAAAATCAACTTTCAGTCCCAACAGAGACCCATTCCACACCAAATGCGGTACAGATAATGGAACATCACTCACATTGGAGTCCGTGTCATCCCCAGCATCATCAATGTGAGCACTTGCAACGGGAGACTGTGGCAATTCAGCAGCGACAGTGGCAGTGGACAAAACCGCAGCAATGGGAGCAGTAGTCGACATGGACACAGTTGGCAGTCTAGATGCCTGAGCTCTGGAAGCTTTTAGAGCATCAATGTGAGCCTGGGTCCACATTATGTACTTTGCAGAGTCCAGGAACGATTCAGCACAATTGCTAGTATGACACGACACAAAAGGATGACAGCAACAGAAACACCCACTATTCTCCCTCAGGAGACATTTCTTGTCAACAGTTAAGGGAGGGAGACAATCTTCTTTCCCTGACAAAGGTGCGTTTGCTGCCGCCACGATATTGGCTTTGGTTGATGACAACAATAGTTTCTTAAATTGCCTGAAAACCTCGTCTGCGATCTCTCTAGCATGTTTCTTGGTTTGTCATCAGGCTTCATCTATAAGCAAAATACTATTAAGCCATTCATGGAAGTCGGTGGTGGCATCGAGTTTGCGTTCAAAATAAATGATGGACAGCGCGGAGTCAAGTTTTGCTTCAATCTGTGTACAGAGTTTATTGAGCTCAAAATGTGATGACGTGTTCAACAACAGAGAATTTTGTTTTTGCAGGTACAAAGCAAAATCCCAAAACATCTGTCTTTTATGGTTAAAATTTGTGGAAAGAATGCAAATGCGGACTTTGGGTTCCCAATCTGAGGGCAGGTACTTGGAATGAATCTCCTTCATGAAGGCGGTGAATGACAGTTTGACAATATGGTCACGTTGACCCGAGATCCAATCCTGCATCCTATGATCCTTAATTCCTACCAGTAAGCAACGGACTTGATCCTCCTCCTCAATTTCTTTGGTGTCAAAAAAGTCCAAACAAGATGTTTCATAATCTTTTGCTATCTCTGGAGTCAAGTCCCCCTCTGTTAATACAGGTGGTTTCATGTACCGATCCTTCACCATTGCTTGCTTAGGTCCATTTTTGATATTGGCAGACATTTTACAACAAACAGAAGACAGTGATGAGGAGCTGTCAGACAATGGCAGTCGTTTATGCAAAGAGCAAGACGGCGTTATGGCAATCTCCTGATTTTGGACTACGGTCACTACTAGACAATGATTCCGTGGTGGTGGTTGGTGTCGGTGTAAGGGATGAACTAACAGAGGGTTCCTTTCATTTATGTGTGTTTCCACACGCCAGCCAGACAGTGGCTGTAGACAATATACAAGGCAATTTGGCGAGATAAGACAATGACATGGCAGTGTAGTAGTCAATCAACCCCAGTTATATGTGTTTGAAAATCCAGGCTATATGCTCCCTTTCTCCTTCTCGACTTGTGAGAATAAGCCTGGAGTACTCGCAATGATATAAGAGGTGCTCAGGGTTGTTCATGATCCATCAACAATAACAAGAAATTGAAACAATTGTCAAAAAAGTGTAGGACTCTGTCCTCACTTAACAGCCTCTCAGCCAGACAATTGAAGCTTGCTATATTCTTGAGTGAGTCCAAAGCAAAGAGATGTACGTACATAAAACACAGTAAAAGCAATAAGAGTTCAAAAGGAAAGGAAAAAGGAAGGTAAGTCTGTCTGATCGGACGGCAGATATAAATGGAGACAGAATGGAAGCAAAAGCAAATTAGGTACAACAGCCATCAATAGTCTTGTAGGTAGTGTAGTAATTGAAGGGATTACAACAATAGCCATAACGGCAGGTGATTTTGGGGTCCATAATGCAGGGTTGTCAGGAGGCATGTGTGATGGTGGGGTTTGATGCATATAATGGCAATACCATAGTGGGAGTTGTGTTGTGGGGCTGGGTGAGGAGGTTCTGGATGAGGTCCCAGGGGTGTCTCGGGATGGTCATATCTTTGTGATGCTGTACCCCGAGATGTTTTTGACTCCAGATGACTGAAGGTGTTTAATTTATTGTATTAGTAAAACATATGGAGCTCTTGTGGAGAGCAATTGAATAAAAGTAAGTAATCAATATAACAGAAATTTGAAAAACATGGATATGAGTAAAACATACAAAGGTACAACTGATGATATAATAGTGCAGGCCATTTTGCCAGAGCTCTCTGTCAAGTTTCTTATCATATTCTCCAGGGTTTGTTGCTAAGAAATAGAATGCCTTTGTGAAAGGAGTTGAAGAAATGAAAGGAATATATTGTCTGCTTCAATAGTTGTTCTGGCCACCATGTGAACAAAGATGTCAGATCAACTTCTCAGAGTCTCTTGTCATGCAATTGTAAGTTTGGTAAAATTATCTTTCATTTTTTGTGTCTTTCAGGGTTTTCTTTGAATTTGAGGATTGTAAATGTGATTCTGCTGTTGTTCTGTGTGAATGATTTCAAGTTTACTCATCATGAGTCAACATCCATCACTCTGTTCAAATGGCTTTTTGGATAAGATATAGACCAAGAGTTGGTATGTCCAGATTGGCATAACAACCATACTAACACAACTTATAAATCAGATAATCATGTGGACAATCCCAACCCTGTCTGAACCATGAAATGTAGCCTTGCAGTTGGATATATCACTACTATAGTGGCAGAGTAATCAGGGAAGTGTTGAAAATCATCTCTCAGTTGTGTTCAAGAGTGATTGGTTACAGAATGCAAGCATTTTTATTGATATGCAGAATTGCTCCTTTCCTTATTCTTATAAGAACAATACCTGGTGCATCAGCTATGTTTCATTTCACAAGTTTGTATTCTACTTGAAATGCAATTAGGCTAACCACACTAAAGTGATAAGCCTCACAAAATAAAGATTTGATTGGAAATGGGTCTCATGCTTGAGCATTGTCTCCAATGTGACTGAACATGACATGACCCTCTTGATACATATTCCATCCATTGAATCTTTTGTGAGGGATAAAACATGCATAGTCAAAATACAGGCGTTCTTTTGGGAGATCCATGATCTTGCACAGCTCATTAGTGGTTTCAAAATGTTCCTTTGCACTTGACAAGTCTCCTTTGACCATAGCAATTTCACCAAGTGCTCTATATGAGCGGGTGCGTTCAACTAATCTTGTGAGGAACATACTGATTTCAATTGTTTCATGAAAGTAGTCCCCAGCTTTATCAAAGTTCCCGACTGTCAGTTCAATCATTCCAGCCAAGTAATACAGGCGTAAGACATTTGGATTATTAAGTTTGGTAGTGTGCTTGAAAAGAGAAGTGATCAGTTCCTGAGCATGCTCCACATTACCCTCTTTTGCCAAGTATGCAGCAAGTAAACCTTTTGTAAGAATACCCCAACTTGTTAAATCCAGTTCAATTAATTCAAGCAACTGTGCTCGTAAAGCATTTGACTTTGCATAGTCACCTTGTTGATCAGCCAGATCAGCCAGCAGAATGAACCCTCTCTCATTGTTGCTTGTCTGGGCTTCCTCAAAAAAATGCTGTGCAACATCTAAGTGACCATTGTGGAGTTCAAGATATCCTGCAAGCATATATGTGTAAGAGAGATCAAGTCGAATACGTTTTTGCTTGAAGGTGGACAGAAAGTTTTGTATTGCACCAGGCTTTCCTTTAAGTATATTGATTTGAATTAGTTCATGTTTGACTATAGCCTTTGTTGTCGGCTGAAGTCTGAACAGGGTAGAAAGGCCTGAACAATTGTTCAAAGCTGTTGTATATAATTTTTCTGCAATTGGGTAATTTCCTTGATTAAAATGACATGCAGCAAGCCAATAGTCAGCCCAAATGAGCTGATCCAAATCCTTAGCTTCAAGAGCAAGAGCTCGTGCTTGTGCATGTATATTTTTGGCATCTTCAATTTGTCCAACCATATACATAAGGAAGAAAATCCAAAATAGACAAGTTGATTTGCTTTTTATGGTACTTTTAGGTTTTGATAAAATCGGGACTGCCATGCAGAAATTCATGCATGACACAGTATTAGTGATTTCGCACAAATCCAAAGCGCTTATTGTGGGATGCAGAGAAACCGGGCGTGGTCGATACTTGCAGAGGCCATACACAAACTGTTCTGTAGTTTGCAACACATCAAGAATTATTTCAGCATTTCCGCTATTGTTCTGGAGCCAATGATTAAGAACATGTTCTATGTTCACATCTTCTGAAATAACAATTTGTGACTCTTGAATGTGGGTGGCATAATACCTCCTGAGTCCTCTCAATAATGGATTCATTGAGGTATCTCCTTTATGGTTATCCAATATGTAAAGACGTATGGGAGCTAGAAGAGTGATAAAGTCACCATTTCGGTATGCAATGGACTGCCTGCACAAAGCACCTGCACAGGTTTCAATGTTTGATACCTCAGGGGACATGGCAGCAAGACATGTATTGCTAATTCCTTGAGGAAGGAATGCAATGAGGTACATAAAATGATGAATCATGTCGAGTTTGGCCAAGGAGGGAGAATTTACAGATGTCTCAATTGTGATAGCAAGATTTTGGGATTTTCCATCTTCAGCCTTGAGTAAAGCTGCATGTTGACGATCCCATGCAGTAACAAGCTCTTGAGGCGACCATTTGTTCCGAAGCGCTGCTTGTGCAAGTAAATTAATCAATAGAGGGTGGTATTCAATGGCAGAGAGCAGTTTGGTAAGAATCGACTTTTTGATGGAAGGGTAGTATGCTTGAAAAGTTTCAAACGCAGCGCTCTCTTCAAGAACAGGAACCTCTAATCTAACCCAGTCAAGGTTTGGAGGCAGTACAGTTGTGCGTGTGGTAATGAGGATGGCAACATTGAGCCTCGCACCGAAGTCATCAATGACATCGGCAATTCGTCCAGAATCAACAGGGGCATCCAAGAAGGTTTCAGCATTGTCAAGGACAAGGAGTGTGTCCGATGCTGAAATTGCCCTTAATATCAGATTGTGAGCATTGACTGAAGTTGCCAATCCCATCGTTCTTGCAATTCGGTCAAGGAATGTCCCGAGATTCACCTGGCCAACAACCATATCATCGAACCGGACAAAATACCTTCGACCTTGGAACTTGGAGGCAATTGTTTTGTCATTGAGAACAGCGCGGGCGATGGTACTTTTCCCAATGCCTCCCGTGCCAATGAGGGCAACTTTGCGGCAATCGAGGAGAGACTGGGTGATACTCTGGACAAGATTGTCCCTTCCAAAAAAGACTACCGGCCGACTGGGTAGTACATCAGGTTCCCCGGAATCCCTACAAAATGAATGAGCCCAAGCTTCGTGGACGTTTGTCGATGCATACGTCTGAGGATTGAAGTTCACTGCTGTATGAAACTCAGCCAGGAGTTTGTCAAGTTTCATGTTCGTTTTGTCAACTTTCATATTTGTCGACATGTCAACTTCAGTCTGGATAAATTCATCACATTCCGTTAAGAAACAAATAACACAATCATAACTCACGTTGAAAAGGGTTAGGGAACGATTCAACTCGTCCTTCATGTTTACAATGGTCCCCTGGTTAATCGTAACGTGAAAGACCCTCGATGCTATATTCTTCTTGGTCTTTGCTTTAGCTGCATCTTGAATGCCGTCCAGCGAACTGGATATGTCCAAAATTTGAGATGTAGTTGACAAACAGTAGTAAGAGATAATTTCCCACCTTTGGAACCTGATTAGTGCACGACGGATGGTGTCGTCAAGCTGATATTCGGGGGTCTGGGAGGTAGCCCGCCAAACAACAAGGCCGATCATCTGACATGTCTCTGCAAGCTCCTTAAAGTCATCCGAATTTGCCATGGTATCCTGAGAAAGATGTGAGATGGAATTCAACAGCATGTTCCATGGCTATACTTTGGCAATACCGAGTATTTCTGAAACACTTGACAGCACTCCCTGAACTATCGACGAAGGTATTACGCCGCTGACAAGGGTAATGGTCTGTATTGCGTTATTCAAGATTGATATTTTCCGGTCACGGCTTGGATTGTGAACTTCTTGTAGGCGTGTCGCTCTTCTTTGCACAACCTATTAGAAATAAGTTCAGGATATCGCCCACGTTACGAATTGGACCGGCTACATACCCCAAACATGTCAATGTTACCCTCTCGAAGTGGCGACATTCCAAGGCTTTCGTGTTTGTCAGTGAACATTGTAGTAACTCTGAGATAACAAAGCAAATGCTGTGCGTGGTAGATTTCAACTTGCATTGGATAGCCATGTGACTTTGATATCAAGGCTGTTATTGAGTAAGGCCGTGAGTACTCGCCGAGTTTCCAGTTTGTGTCACAAAGTTGTTTATAATCGTCATGATTGATGAACTAGTTCACTGATGGGAACAGCATGCGTAACGATGTTTCCACAAGGTAATTCCAAGTTCACGCGATAGAGAGGTGCTATAAACCCTAGGATTGGGAAGCGCCAAGTATCGAAGACATCGTAAAAGTTTATATAGCTCCAGAGATGGGAACACACGGTAGCAGGGATGACTGTAAGAATAATCACGAGGTAGATCATACCAAAAGTAATGGGGAGCGGAGAGGGTTGGCTATTCCAGTAATCCTGCGCGTCGAAGCAGATCTTCGAGGCCAAATGAAGCAGGAGGAGTAGCTGGACAAGTGCGATTTTTCTTGTCGTAGGCGGGGATCTCGAAACTGCCAGGATTAGTGTCTGCAACTCGACGGCTTTTCAGATTCGTTTTCTCTGCGAGGAAATTTATAACGTGCTTTGTTACGGACGGCTTCGCAATGCGGACGGAGGAGGGCATTCTTCATGCTGCTCACGCAGCCCATTGTGGTTGACGCTCACCTTTTCGTTGACGATGGAATTCCGCAGAGCAACTGTGATGAATTTGCCGGAGTTATCCCAGTATTTACGATGGTTCCTACTCAGAGTCTTGAGTACGCCCGTCCTCATACGCGTTCCAGCGTCCCACTTCCGGGCTGGATCGAAATGCCAAGCCTATTGATTCTGCCTCAAGTTCCCCCAAAATATCATGTAAGTCGATGAAAACTATAAATAAGCACTCGTCGAATGTTGTAGAAGAAGGGAGACTGACCTTTGAAAAACCCATCCCAAATCGTGCAATGACCGTCCAGCAGAGCAGCAAGGGCAACAGCCGAGCAGGTGGCAGTGCTCGGACGAGATCTCGGAACGACTCCGAGATCCGTCATAGCCATTGCTTTCCTCCGCCATCGATGACACATTTTCAATACATATGCATATACTAATCAAGATTTGAACACGAACTAATAAATTTATTGAGCTCTTGTTGATGAGGCCTTCGTTCTCCGCGCATGCTGATCCATCATCGACCTTTTTCTGGTCATAGTCGAGGAATTGAATGCATTTTTTGTTGGTGGTGCCGTATAACCAGTGCTGCCTTGAAGTGATTGTTATAAGTATATAACAATTTGTTAACGGGTTGGCCGGATATAGCCGACGTCAATGAGCCATGTGGCCCTGAGGAAAAATAATGCACAGCACCCAGTCCGCCCATGACAATGTTCAGATTACATATGGCTGCTGTTCCCAAGATGAAGCGACTCTTGCTATTCGCAGCATCAACAACTCGTGATCTGCCACGCTCTCCAGCAGCGGCTCGTGGGTCGCTCTGAACTTTGGCGTCGAGGTACTCCCAATCCCCCGATCCCTAACCTGACTCTCTCCAGGTCGGCGGTCTAATCTCGCTCACCATCCCTAGCACTGGCACTCGCATCCACCGAGTCCCCCTCGTTCATCCGTCCCTCTGCTTCCGACGACTCCTCCTTTCCCGACGCAAGCATAAATACGACGGTGTCCTCCTCATTCCAACCCCACTCGCCTCAGGTCTATTCTCAAGCTCGAGTACTCGGGAGGCTGTGATACCGCGTATGGGCACCTTGGCGTAGCCCAACTTCCTTCCACAGCTGCCATCATCCTCCTATCCCATTTCCTTTCCCTCATTTCCACACTCCTCTTGTTGGTTTTGTCGTTTCATGGTGGCGGTGGGTCGTCATTTCGAGAGGTTGCTGATAGGTAGCAGCAAGTTTTATCGGCGGGTCAGGAAAGCAATGGCAGGCTTGACGTTTATGGGACGGATCTTATGGTCTGCTGGCCGGTTATTGCACGATTTGGGGTGGGTTTTCAAGATCAGTCTCCTTCGTCTATAGTTTCATCAACTTAGGGTAAATTTTGGGTTCGTTTTGTCTGCCTCAAGTTCGAGGCAGACTTATCAATAGGCTTGGCATTTCGATCCATCCTGAATCATGGGTGATGCAATCCAGCCCAGAAGTGAGGCGCTGGAACGCGTATGAGGTCGCGCGTACTCGAGACTCTGAGTAGGAACCATCAGACATACTGGGAGCTCTGCGGAATTCCGTGCTTTTGGCATTGTCAACGAAAAGGTCAGCGTCAACCACGACACGTGGGCAGCATGAAGAACGCCCTCCTCCGTCCGCATTGCGAAGCCGTCCGTAACCAAGCACGTTCTTCTAAGTTCCCTTGCGAAGAAAACGAATCTTAAAAGCCGTCGAGTCGCAGACACTAATCCTGACAGTTTCGAGATCCCCGCCTACGGCAAGAAAAATCGTACTTGTCCAGCTACTTCCGCTTCCTTCGGCCTCGAAGATATGGCCTTCAACGCAGGATTCCTGGAATGGCCAACCCTCTCCGCTCCCCATTACTTTTGGTATGATCGACCTCATGATTATTCTTACAGCTATCCCCGCTACCGTGTGTTCCCATCTCCGCAGATATATAGACTATTACGATGTCTTCGATACTTGGCGCTTCCCAATCCAAGGGCTTATAGCACTTCTCTCAATTGCGTGAACTTGGAATTATCGTGTGAAAACATCGTTATGCACGCTGTTCCAGTCAGTGAACTAGTTCATCAATCATGACGATTATAAACGACTTTGTGACAAAAACTCGAAACTCGGCGAAGATCACTGCCTTACTCAAGATAGCAAAGTCACATGCCAGTTAAAATCGACTACGCACAGCATTTGCTGTTATCTCAGAGTTGCCACAATGTCCACTGACCAACACGAAAGCCTTGGAATGTCGCCACTTCGAGAGGGTAACGTTGGCATGGTATGTAGCCGGCTCACCTCTTTATTTGGATGGATGTCCTTATGTTATTTCTAATAGGTTGTGCAAAGAAGAGCGACACGCTTTCAAGAACTTCGGAATCCAAGCCATGGTCGGAACATATCAATCTTGAATAACACAATACAGACAATTACTCTTGTCAGTAACGCAGTACCTTTGCCGATAGTCAAGGGAGCATTGTCAGCTGTTTCAGGAATCCTCAGCATTGCCAAGGTATAGCCATGTAACACGCTATCGAATTCAATCTTACATTTTCCTCAGAATACCATCGCAAATCGTGATGACTTCCAGGAGATTGTCGAGACATGTCAGATGATCGGCCTTGTTATTTGGCGGGCTACCTCTCAAATCCCCGAACATCAGCTTGACGACACTGTCCGTCGTGCACTAAATGAGCTCAAAAGGTGGGACATTATCCCTTACTATTGTTAGCCCAATTACATCTCAAGTTCTGGACGTAATCAGTTCGATGGACGCCATTCAAGATGCAGCTAAAGCAAAGGCCGAGAAGAATATAATGTTCAAGGTCCTTGACATTACAAATAACCAGGAGACCATTGTGAAAATGAAGGATGAATTGAATCGATTTCTAACCCTTTTTAATGTGAGTTGTACTTGGTTTACTTGTTTCTTACTGGAATGTGAAGCATTTATCCAGACTCAACTTAACATGTCAACAAATATAAAACTTGACACACTCCTGGCTGAGTTTCGTGCAGCAGTCAACTTAAATCCTCAGACGTATGCACCGACAAACGTCCGCAAAAATCGGGCTCATTTATTTTGTAGGGATTCTGGGGAACCTGATGTACTACCCAGTCGGCCGGTAGTCTTTTTTGGAAGGGACGATCTTGTCCAGAGTATTGCCCAGTCTCTGCTCGATTGCCGCAAAGTTGCCCTCATTGGCTCAGGAGGCATCGGGAAAAGTACCATTGCCCGTGCCGTTCTCAACAACGAAAATATCGTCTCCAGATTCCAAGGTCGAAGATATTTTGTCCGGTTCGATGATATGGATGCTGGCCAGGTGAATCTCGCAACATTCCTTGAGCGGATTGCAAGAACATTGGGATTGGCAACTTCGGTCAATGCTTACAACCTGATATTGAAGGCAATTTCAACATCGGACATACTCCTCGTCCTTGACAATGCTGAAACCTTCTTACATGCCCCTGTTGATGCTGGACGAATTGCAGATGTCATCAATGACTTTGGTGTGAGGCTCAATGTTGCCATCCTCATTACCACACGCACAACTGCACTGCCTACAAACCTTGCCTGGGTTAGATTAGAGGTTCCTGTTCTTGAAGAGAGCGCTGCGTGTGAAGCTTTTCAAGCATACTACCCTTCCATTGAAAAATCAATTCTTACCAAACTACTCTCTTCCGTTGAATACCACCCTCTCTCAATTAATTTACTTGCACAAGCAGCGCTTCGGAACAAATGGTCACCTCAAGAGCTTGTTATTGCATGGGATCGTCAACGTGCAGCCCTACTTGAGGCTGGGGATGGAAAATCCCAAAGCCTTGCTATCACAATTGAGACATCTATAAATTCTCCCTCCTTGGCCAAACTTGGCAGCATGATTCGTCATCTCTTGCACCTCATTGCATTCCTTCCTCAAGGAATTAGCAGTACATGTCTTGCTGCCATTTCTTCTGTGGTGTCAGACATAGAAACCTGTGCAGGTGCTCTGTGTGGGCAATCCATTGCAAACCAAAATGGTGACTTCATCACTCTTCTAGCTCCCATACGCCTTTACATATTGGATCACCATGAAAGAGATACCTCAATGAATCCAATATTGAGAGAACTAAGGAGATATTATGCCACTCACCTTCAAAAGCCACAAATTCTTCTTGCAGAAAACATAAACATAGAACATGTCCTTAATCATTGGCTCCAGGACACTGGTGGGAACAGCAAAACAATTTTTGATGTATTGGAAACTACAAGACAGTTTTTGTCTGTCCTCTACAAGTATCAACCACGTGCAGTTTCTCTGCACCCCACTATAAATGCTTTGGATGTGTGCAAAATCCATAATACTGTGTTGCACACAAATTTATGCATGGCATTCTGCATTCTACAAAAACCTAAAAGTATCATAAAAAGCAAGTTGACCTGTCTACTTTGGATTTCCCTCCTTATGTATGTGGTTGGACAAATGGAGGATGCCAAAAACATATATGCACAAGCACGGGCTCTTATTCTTGAAACTAAGGATTTGAATCAGCTCATTCTTGCTGACTGTTTGCTTGCTGGATGTTATTTCAATCAAGGAAATTACCAGACTGCAGAGAAAATACTTGCAACTGCTTTGAACCATTGTTCAGGCCTTCTTGCCCTGTTTAGACTTCACCTGATGACAAAGGCTGCAGTCCAACATGATATAATTAAAATCAATATACTCAAAGGAAGGCCTGGTGCAATACAAAGCTACTTCAACTTTCTGTCCACACTCAAGCGAAAACATATTCAACTTGACCTCTCTTACACAAATATTATTGCAGGATATCTTGAACTCCACAATGGTCACTTGGACGTTGCACAGCATTTTTTTGAGGAAGTCAAAGCAAGCAATGATCAGAAATGGTTCATTCTGCTAGCTGATCTGGCTGATCAACAAGGTGATTATGCAAAGGCAAACACATTACGGGCACAGTTGCTTGAATTGATTGAACCATATTTAACAAGTTGGGATATCTTTTTGAAAGGTTTACTTGCTGCATACTTGGCAAAAGATGGTGACATAAATTATGCTCAGGAATTGCTTCTTCATCTCTTTAAGCATGCTACCAAACATAACAATCCATACATTCTATTCCTGTATTACATGACTGGAATAGTTGAACTGACAGATGGGAACTTTGATAAAGCTGAAGATTACTTCCATGAAACAGTTGAAATCAGTATATCCTTGAGAGACTTAGTCATCCGTGCCCGCTCATGTAGAGCACTTGGCGAGATTGCTGTGGTCAAAGAAGACTTGTCGAGTGCAAAGGAACATTTTAAAACCACTACTGAGCTGTGCAAAATCATGGATCTCCCAAGAGAACGCCTGTATTTTGACTATGCATGTTTTATCCCTCCCAAAAACTTCAATGGATGGAATCTGTATCAAGAGGGTCATGTCATGTTCAGTAATGTTGGAGACAATGCTCAAGCATGAGACCCACTTTCAATTGAATTTTTATTTCTACTTGAAAGCAATTAGTTTAATTACATCTGAAGTAGAACACAGACTTGTGAATTAAAATGTAGGTGATGCACCAGATATAGTTCTCATAGGGATAATGAGTAATTCTGCATCCCAATTAAAATGCTTGCATTCTGTAATCAAATGTCTTCAAACACAACTGAGAAATGACTTTTTGTATGTTGCTATTGTTAAGATCTGGCAAATAGCCAGTACAGCATGAGTGGCCTTAAAGACAATGGCTTTGACTAAACAAGCACATCTTTGACCAGAAAGGCCTAAGCATTGAACAATGGCTAAGAGACATATATATAGCATGGGTAGCATGGCACACCCTCAGTCAATTGTGGAGAGACTGAGGGTGAGTACATATAAAGCCTACACCATAGACATTATACTTATGATCAGACTAGATTAACTCTGCATATAATTGTCAGGGGACCCCTCATTCCTTTCTTCTTTCACTCCTTATTTCTTCACTCTCCTTTCATTCACT
>QGOA01000757.1:0-11025 GCA_003313075.1 Termitomyces sp. MG16
GCTCAAAATGCAGTAAGAGAGCACTAAAAGTCACCAAGAAAAGGCACTAAGAGGCATGGAGAGAGTCGCTAAGAAAAGGTGCTAAGAGTCTGGGAGAGAGTTGTCAAGAAAAGGTGCTAAGATACACTGAAAAAGTCACTAAGAGGCACTAAGTGTTAGCATCTAAAATAAGAAGATAAAATGATTAGATTGATTAGCAGACTTAAGCACAAATGCCAAGCCATAGTTGCAAGGTGCTAAGAGATAGTAGAGAGAAAAAACTAAAGCAGAGTCCTTTTGCTGACATGGTCAACAAAAAGGTAGTCTGTTGCATAGGGTAACCAAAATGTTGGGATACAATCCCTACTGGATTTCACACCAATATTCAATCTCAATTTGGACCAGCAGGTGAACAGAGAACCAAAAAAGTCAGCCAAACTGCATATTATGCATATAGACTGCAGCAGAGGGCTTTGGAAGCTAATGCTGCTTTGCTTTCGAGTGGCAGACTATTCCAGCAATATGTTGTGGATGCATGGGCATCAACAGAACAATCAAAGCTCAACTGGGTTAGACAAAATCAAAAGAAGATTAGGGCTGAAGTTTACCCAGGGGTGATTGATGCTGCTGCTGGAGATGAAGAGTTATGCAGACAAACCCAATATGTGGTCCTACCCTCTTCTCATGTTGGAAGTGAACAACATATGCAGCAATTATTCCAGGACTCTGTGGCTATTTGCAGGCATTTCTACAAACCAGATCTCTTCATCACCATGACTGCCAATCTAAAGTGGCCTGAAATTGAAGAGGCTCTCTTGAAGGAACCTATGGTTAATAGAAAGAGGCAAACAGCTTCTGACATCCAGATATTGTTGCCAGAGTATTTGAACTCAAGAAAAATAATCTTTTGAAGGACATAAAAGATGGTCTCTTTGGAAAACATGTAGCATCTGTCCATACCATTGAATTCCAAAAAAGAGGACTTCCATATATACATATCTTGATCTTTTTCCATCATCATGACAAGATCAAAGATGTAGCCCATGTGGATGAAATTGTTTCTGCTCAAATCCCTGATTCAGTGACTCAGCCACAATTGTATCAGGTATTGGCTTTGCTTGAATTATTAATGCAGTGACTTACCTTTGTTAATAGGTTGTTACTACTAATATGGTCCATGGTCCATGTGGAACAGATTTCCCCAATGCCAAGTGCATGGTAGATGGCAAATGTTCCAAGAAATATCCCAAGGAATTTCAAGAGGCTATACAGTATGGTGGCTATCCTCAATATGCCAGATCCAACAATGGCTGCTTTTTTGAAAAGCATGGTCATTGTTATGACAATCGTAATGTTGTCTCATACAATCTATATCTCTTAGGCAAATTCTAATGTCATATCAATGTGGAAGTCTGTGCTTCAGTAGATGCAATTAAATACATTCACAAGTACATCTACAAGGGCCATGATAGGACAACTTTGGAGATTGCTAGGGATGAGAGGGATGAAATCAAGGAACACTTGGATGCCAGATACATTTCTGCTCCTGAAGCTTGCTAGCACATCTTTGAATTCAACATTGCATGCTGAATATCTTTCAGTGTCCAGATTGCCTGTGCACTTAGAAAACTAGCATGAAGTCTATTTCTCAGATGATGAACTAATAAAAGTGGTGGCTGCTAGACTCAATGCAGACAATGTTATCCAGAGTGGAATAGTCAGCTTATAGTGGTCACATGATCATCATATTGAACTAAACATTTACGTGTCACACACCTCAGTTGTTCTCTATCATTTAGATGGGCACTGAGGTTGTGAGTGTTATGTTTTTTTATACTTAGCATTATTTTAAGCTTATTACCTACGATACAGTGATTTGTTCCGTTGACTAGGTATGATAATATAGTTGTTCTCTATCATTTAGACGGGCACTGAGGTTTGATTTGTTCCATTGACTAGACTAGTTGACTAGGTTGACTATACTAGGGTGAGATCTAGCATAACAGGTTATGGGCCTTCTCTTCGGAGGATAGCTAGTAATCACTGTTCTATTGGAGACAACTTTTACTTTTGGGGATTGTCATCATGACGGATCCTTTTCAACATCGACGTAACCCCCATCAGGCTGTTGCATCGTCTTCACATCAAGTCCCGTGGATTGCACCAATGGGTTCCTCTGCTGTTTCAACCGATCCCACTTCACGGTCGGGTTTTTCTCGTGCCTTACCTCCACATATGCATTCTGTTCCTCCTGATTCTTCAATTTCTTTTCCTCCCGGTATGCATACAACCTCTGGACCTTCGAGATCTTTCATTCCTTGAGCCACTTCGGCCTTACAAAATAGTTATTTGAATCGCACCACTGTTACGCCAACTCCTATACCTTTTGTTCCTTCGTCATCTTGTCGTTTCCCATTATATGCATCGGTTCCGCACTCTTCTTCACCTGTTATTGCTCGTTCTCCCATTCCTCAGACTCCACTTGTAACTGTACCATTGAATCGTAACTTGCATTCCAATTCTCCCCATGTTCCAGTACATTCAACACATAATCATCCTTTGACTCCACCTTCACCAGTGCCAATCGCTTATTCTCGTCTGCCGTCTGTGTTTCGACAAACTTTTACTCTGTCTACACCCATTCTTCCTGCCCCACTTCCATTGTCACGTCCGCCTTCCGTATTTTTGCATATGACGCCTCCACCGATGCATCCTCCTCCTCAAATACATCATCCTATGCCTCATCATGCAAATCCTGTTTTTTGTGCGCCGACTCAGGTTCCGGTCCCTCCCATTCCCCAAGTCTTTCCTATGCAACACCCGATTTCTCCTGTTCCTCAACTTCCTCATCCTCAACAACTATTACAGCAGTTTCCTATTATTGAGAACGATGGGTTACCACAACATTTGGCTCACGTACACCCGAACCTTCCTCCTGGTGAACCTATTCTGCAACCGCCGGAAGAGTTGGGATGTCACCTACCTATTGTTCAGGATCATATTCCCCAATGACAACTTCATCATACTCCCGTGGTTTCGACGTATACAGATTCGAAGTTATCGTCTCTCACCACCATACCTTGATTCACGTCTGCTGCAGACTGGGGGACATGGATTAATCCTGTCTTGGCCCTCATTGATCACTTGGGCCTTAACGGTCATGTCTGTCCTCTTCCACCGCCAGGCGCACCATACGATCCCACTTGCAAACTAGCCCTTCCACCTCTATATCCTCCCCATCAAACTCAGGTCGAGATGAAGGAGTATGAGGATTTCTGGCGGAACGATAACATCTGCTCTTATGTCATCTCAGGGAGACTTTCCATGGACATTTTCAATTCTCTACCCCCTGCTTGAAGTGGACCCTACAACTTCCCAACTAGGACTTCGAGAGATCTGTTAGACTTCTTGAGGAGACACTTTAGTGTTGGGAGCGCAGCATCAGCTCAGAAGATTAAAGACTCAGTTCTACGTTTACATTGTATGGCGAATGCCATTCTGGCTTACGTTCAATCTTGGAGGATCGCAGTTAATCAATTATCAACTATGCCTTGGGACTTCATGCACTATGAAAGAGTTCAACACTTTATGGACGGCATTCCAGATCACCGCGCATACAATGTTCTTAGGGAAGAAGTCAGGCGTTCATGGGATAATTCACCAGATGGAGTGTTCGATTTTTTCACGCTAGCCGACGCTATTCTCGAAATTGACATTGATGTTCGGAGGCGTCAGGCTGCAACTCAGCCACATCCCAAGCCTCAAACTATCCAGAAAAACAATACTTCACAGACTACGTCTTCTCAACATTCGGAGTCATCGACTGATACAAATCAGAGGAGGACAAACCCGATGGAGGGATCGAAGGAGAATACCAATTAACCTAAGGCACATGTTGCTGTCTTGGAAGAACCTACTACAGAATCAATTTCTCAAACTCAGCCATTTGTTATCAATGGACTTGATGATACTGTACTTCATACCATTGCCGAGCAGGAAGAGAATGACAGTGATTTCCACCTTTATCATGCTTCACCTGAGGACAATGATTGCGCTCTGTATCTGGCATTTGCAAGCTCGGTGACGCCGATAGCTTTGGCCTCAATCACTTCTAAGTTCAATTCAATACTCGACTCCAGTTGTACAACACACATCATAAAAGATAAGCGGTTTTTTTGGACATATCATCCGGAACAAGCAGTACCTGTTGGAACCGCCAACTGTGGAACTCTTCATACACTAGCGCGTGGTGATGTTAAATTCTGAACCCATATTGATGGAAAAACTGTTATTCTAGTTCTGAAAAATTGCTTACATGCACCGGATGTTCCCATCAACTTGCTATCAGTTGGATCAATGGTTGAAAACGACATGAAATTAATATTCGAAAAGGATTCCACATCTTTATTTTTCCCATCGACTTCGAAACATCTTGGAGGCAAATCATTAACAGCAATGGTTCATAAGAGACTGTCTTTCCTTTTTTGTGACTTTGTAATACCACCTCTTGATGACGATCTATCTTTCTCGGCACTTGGCAGCAATACAATTTCATTTCCGAAGGTACCAATAACACCAGAACTCTGGCATAGGCGTATGGGACACCCTGCTCAGGAGACCACATGTATGATGTTGACAAAGAACTTCGCAAATGGGGTTGAGTACTCGGGGAAGTTTGAACATCTCCAATGCATACCTTGCATTGTAGGTAAACAACCGGCCCGACCATTTGACAACAAAGAACATTGAGCGAGTAATATTGGCGACTTACTTCACATGGATTCCTGTGGTCCGTTCCCCATGAGGTTTTTGAACGGAAACACAAATTATTTTCATTCAATACTAGACGACTATTCGAATGTTGGTAGCACGGAATTACTGGCCAAGAAGAATCAAGCTTTGAAACATTTCAAACAAGTACAATCCAAATTGGAGCTGAAATCGGGAAATAAGGTCAAGATAGTTCGATGTGATAGAGCGAAGGAGTTTGTTGAAGGAAAGCTAAGGGAATACTTGGAGGAAAAAGGCATAGTCATGCAGTCGACAGCTCCGTATGCACATCAGCAAAATGGGAAGGCAGAACGATATATACATACCATCAAAGACACAGCACAATCGTTAATGGCTGAATCTGGATTGCCAATGTCTTTTCTCGGTGACGCTGTACTCACGGCTCAATATCTACGCAATCGTTTACCGTCAACAACACTACCAGGTCTCACAACTTCGTATGAATTATTGGAAGGTGTTAAACCAGATCTGTCCCATCTTCGAGTATGGGGTTGTCAATGTTTCGTATTGAACCCCAAGGAAACAAGGAAGAAAGGGGATCTAAAAAGATTTGAAGCGATTTTCGTTGGGTACAATGAAAACAGGATTGGTTGGCGAGTTCATGATTTGAATGGACGGTACTATTTTTCGAGAGATGTCATATTCAACAAGAATATCCGTGGACGACTACAACCAGGAATATCTTCGAATACAACTCACCATCAACCTGCATCCCCATCGTCACCCACTTCCTTATCAAAGCAACCGAGTTTGGAGACTACCACAAAGATCACGATACCTCGCTCGGACGAATCTTCTATCACTCATCAATGGCTGAAACGGATAGTTCGACAAACAGAGGCTGGAAAGACCTTTTTTGAGGAAATTGTGAGGAGAAATAAAAAACTCACCAAACTATGAGCAGATCGTAATGCAACAGTTGCACCACATCAAGGTCTTTCTGCGATCCTGGATATCAATTCATTAATAAAGACTGCCTGCTTCTCCAGCACCATGAATGACCTTACAGAGTTAGAGGATTCCATCATGTTTGACTTCAAAGCTTACGTGACGTTTGGGAATGATACACCACCTTTTTGTAATGACGCTCAGGAATATAACTTATCAAAAGCTCCGGAAAATTTTTGAGAGGCGATGAAGAGACCAGATGCGAAAATTTGGTGGCGAGCTATGAGAGAAGAAGTTGAGAGCTTGAGAGAACAAGGTGTCTTTGCTTCGGCAACGTTACCAGAGAGGAAGAAAGCCATTGGTGTTAGATGGGTCTACGCATTCAAATACAATCCAGATGGCACGATCATCCAGGGGAAGGAAAAAGCCAGACTCGTGGCTCAAGGATTCAGTCAACGACCGGAGGATTATGGGTTGACTTATGCTCCTGTAGCCAAGATGACGAGCATTTGGATTGCACTGGCGTACACAGCGATGAACGACTTCAAAAATTTTTCATTTGATGTTAAAACTGCTTTCCTAAACGCACCTTTATCGCATGAACTTTATTGCAAACAGATCCCAGGATTTCTGGATGAAGATCCAAAGAAAGTCAACAAACTCTTACAGGCGATATACGGATTGAAGCAATCTTTGTGCAAATGGTATAACCTACTTAGGAAAGTTTTAGAAGGCATTGGGTTAACCAGATGTGAAGTCGACCAAGCGGTATTCTTTGGAACATTCAAAACTTCTCCTCATCATTCCATTCCAAAACCGACAGATGGAGCGGATCTATTCATCATTATTTGTGTCCATGTAGACGATGGACTAAATATAACAAATTCGAAGGAACTCTACGAATGGGTATTAGGGGAGATGAACAAACGATTCCAAGTAAAGGATTCCGGTGCAACGTCCTTATATCTCGGTATACAGATCGATCGGGATAGATGCGGGAAGAAACTATGGCTATCACAGAAGGGTTACATTCTCAATCTGTTGGCGACGTATCATTTACTGGACGCTACACCTTTATCGTTGCCTCTTGCTGGCAAACTGGATGATCTTCCAGAACCACCAGCTAATGCAATCCCGGAAATTGCGGATAACAACATCAAAGTTCACTATCAACGGCTTGTTGGATCCATTTTATATCTCAGCCTCTGTACTCGACCCGACTTAGCATTTACGACTATGTCCTTGGGGCAGTATAATGCAAATCCCACTAGAGCCCATTTTTTGGCAGCAAAACGAGTTCTCTGATATCTTCTGGGCATGAAAGATTATACCCTCGAATACAATTTCTCCGACTCAACAACAACTCTACCCACTAAACTTGTCCTACCAGCAGACTTCAGAGCGGTTGACGCAGATTGGGCATCAGACTCATCAAATTGGAAAAGTACCACAGGATACACATTCTTTCTATATTCTAGTCTTATTTCTTGGTCTTTGGTCAAACAACGCACGATTGCGTTGTCATCTACAGAAGCAGAATATATGGCATTATCACATGCCATGCGTGAAGCCTTAGCGATTTGGTACCTTCTCACTTCTCTCAGTCTTCCAATACCACGACCATTTCCAATTTTCTGTGACAACAAAAGTGCCCTGAACATTGTGAACTCGGACTCCATAACATCAAGATCGAAACACATTGACATTAGGTATCACTTCATTCGTGAACATTTAGCTACAGGATCCTTTAAAACTTTGTGGATATCCACCTCCAACATGGTCGCCGACATTCTTACAAAACCTTTGTCAAAAGAACTTCATAACAAATTCGTTAAATCACTTGGTATTGTTTCTCATTTATGATTTTTTTTCTCATGTACCCACTTCTACACTGATGGGGTTGTGTTATCCAGAGTGGAATAGTCAGCTTATAGTGGTCACATGATCATCATATTGAACTAAACATTTACACGTCACACACCTCAGTTGTTCTCTATCATCTAGACGGGCACTGAGGTTGTGAGTGTTATGTTTTTTGTACTTAGCATTATCTTAAGCTTATTACCTACGATACAGTGATTTGTTCCGTTGAATAGGTATGATAATATAGTTGTTCTCTATCATCTAGATGGGCACTGAGGTTTGATTTGTTCCGTTGACTAGACTAGTTGACTAGGTTGACTATACTAGAGTGAGATCTAGCATAACATATATGTGTCCCCATGCTACAGCCACATCACTGCGTCTGGAACTATATTCTTACAGTCTTTTCTCTCTCCCCCAGTAAATGTAGAAAAACTTACTTACAGTGTGGAATGGATAAACCCGACCCATCTGGGGAGGTCAATTTTGTTGGAACTGGTATGTTGGAACTGGTACAGACAATCCGATAGGTGATTCATACCTAGATCAAATACATGTAAGTTTAATCCTCAGTTGCGTGTAAGTCAAACTGTATTGTAAGTACCTAGATCAAATACACGTAAGTTTAATCTAGGTATGAGCGAGTATAGTGTGTGTAGACGAAGCGTATTGTAACGTACCCTCAGTTGCGTGTAAGTCAAACTGAGGGTACTCTATGTAGGCATTTGAGTTATATGTATGGGTGCAGACAAAGCAGTGTGGTGGCCAGTTCGGTGGCTCAATGGCCATTGTTCATGTACCACATTTCATATGACCTCACTGGCCATTCCCAACAAATTTTACCTCCAATTGGGTCACGCTTTTCACTTCAGAAAGAAACAAGGTCACATCAATAGGGATGGGCCGCTGCAGTGCATGGCAATACCGAGGTCTACAGTAGAGTTTTTTGTCAATGACTGTGTATAAAATTGAATAGTCAAAAAGAGACCAATAACACAATTACTGAAGCAGAGAAAGAAATTTTAGCTACTATTTATATGAAACTTGAGCTTAAATTTAAATGAGTTGAGCTTTTGTGTAACAATGTATGAGTTGAGTTCAGTTCTTTAGTGTTCCAAGTGTGTATGACCCAATTCTATAGCAAGAATGGCAACTACACAAGCATAGAGACTGGTAAAGGATAAAGACTAAAGAGTTACTATAACAAGTGTGACCAAATCATAGGCTGTGACAGCCTACTCTGTTACATACTCTCCTTTGAGATTAGATACCAATCTGAAAGAAGAAAAAAAAATTTCCTACAGTGGTGCTCACTCCAGTAATGTACTCCTTCATTGCTAAGGCTCCTTCATCATCCATTGTGTCTGCTCACCTAGTCAGGTTGTCCTCCACTCCATATAGTCATTCCATCCTCCCCTCCCATGCACTCCTTCAAATTTTGTGCTGGGGTCCACCTTTCCCTCCCCTCTCCAAGAGAAAACTCTTAGATAGATCAAAGTTGACACTAATAGCATCAACAGGGTGGGCAGAGCACATTGGCTCTGTAAAACATCATAAAAAAGGGTGGAAAGAGTAGGAGAACAGAGTCTTGATGCTCATATGCAAATATTCACCATTATCTCCAGCCTCTAGACACTCTAGCAGGTTGCACACAGTCAATTATGAGCTAGTAGGGCAAGCACAAGAAGGAAGAGATGCTGAGGAGATATGAATGGGGTTGGGTGGAAGTAATCATGTCATAGTTGATCGAACAGACAAAAGTCCACTCCTTTGGATTACCTCAAAGGCCTCCTCAGAATAACATCAAAGGTGTGAGGCATGTATAAAACAAAATAGAGCTGATGAACGGTGTCAAAGAATGACATGGTGAAGATGGATAGAGGTCAGATCCATCAGGAAATAAGTATAAAGTCGAATCAGTGCAGATGCACATAGAAAAGGTGCCAAGCTAGACACCACAGCAAATCCTGGGACAATAACTGAGAGATGGACTGGATAGTTGATAAGGGCAGAAAGTGACCATAAATGCGTCACAGAAATGGTCTAGAAAAATCCTGAGACAGAGGTTCCCCAAGGAAGGAAGTAATGGACAAAGATGATGACATCGAGCAAGAACTGTGGACTGAAATAGTATAAACCTAGATACTGTTGAAAAGGGCATGTTGAGGCACATCTAATGCCATAGGAACTGAGCCAAACAGTTCCATGGATTGCAAGATATCTGCAAAATAGTAAAAATACCACAACTAACAACTTTGAGCTAGCACCATGGTCTGGATTGGGTCAACCATGGGGCTGTTGGAAGGAATGAAGCAATGTGCTTCCAATGGCACTAGAATCAAGAGAATTGGTGCAGTGGATTGTGAGATATAGGCAATTTTGTAAAATATTGAAAATCCAGAGATGGAGAAGGAGGGAGTGAAAGTTGAGGGCCATCCAGGTATTAAAAGGATCCTAGACATGAGGAGATCACAATAGTAAAGGAGATGGGGCAAACTGTGGCCTTGCTTCCAAGATATGATGCAATCTTCATGCCAGCTTATTATCTCTCACCCACAAACACCTCCAACTCTTATCCACACCTCTCCTAATCCTGCAACCAAGAAGGAATACTGATAGAAGGTCCAAAGCATCCCAAAAGTCCAGCAAAGAGTCCAGAAGTCAAAAGATAAGCAGTGTTGTAGCCAAGTCTCTGCTATAGTCCAGTGATAGTGTGTGACAAAGCCACTGGAGCTGGATATGCAAAAAAGTGTAACAATGTACAGGTTGAGTTCAGTTCCTTAGTGTCCCAAGTGCGTATGACCCAATTCTATAGCAAGAATGGTGACTACACAAGCACAGGGACTAGCAAAAAATAAAGACTAAAGAGTTACTGCAACAAGTGTGACCAAATTATAGGCTGTGACAGCCTAATCTGTTACATCTTGAGTGAGTTTGTGTAGTGGAATGTCTTCCAACAATTTGAAGAGAGAGGTTTTTCAATGATTGAGGAAGTTGATTCATATACATTAGTGTTTATCAACATAAATCTAAGAATTGGATAGCATGATATGTGTAAGGGCAACTTCTGGAGGCTGTGGCTCAGTCCCACAGCTGGCAGAGGGAGATCCAAAGTGTATTAGAGTATATACTGACAACATCATAATAACTACTCACCTGGCAGAGGGAGATCAAAAGAGAACAAGTCTAGGAATTCCCTATGCCAGGTTGGATGCTTCTGGGGCCTCTGAAGCATGGAAAACAACTATACAGTACAACAAAATCTTAAAAACTCTAAAATTGCCTAAATAAACAGCTGTATAAACAAGGCAGAAAAACTCTGGACTTTGAAAGTCAGAAAGGCAAACTCTGGCTTATATAAGCAGTCTGAAAGTGGTGCTGAAAAGTCCACACTTGTCTGAATGATAGCTAAGGAACCAGAGCATCTCAAAGGCTGAAAGTAGTACTAACAAATAGTGTTAAGAGAATAGAAACAGCAAAATGAGAGAATGATAGAAGAAATAA
>QGOA01000760.1:0-14738 GCA_003313075.1 Termitomyces sp. MG16
AATATTGATGAATTCAGGTTTGAGTGATGCGCCACCAACAAGGAAGCCATCGACATCGGGTTGTGTCGCTAAATGGATCGATAAATTTAGTATATGAGAATCAATGCGAAACCATGACTCACCAAGTTCCTTACAATTGGCGGCGTTTACGCTACCTCCGTAGAAAATCCTTGTGGAGCTAGCAACGTTAGACGAGACGGCCTTGGACAAGTAAGACCGGATGTCAGCATGGGTTTCCTGGGCCTGCAGGTTGCAACTTTGCCCGTACCAATAGCCCAGACAGGCTCGTAGGCAATGACAACATTACTAACAAAAGCAAAGATCAGTTCAATAAGTTTCATGTTGAGACAAACTAGAAGGCTCGCCTCCAATCAGCCTCCTTCAGGACAGCGACAACAGCCTGAAGTTGCCCTTGGCAGACTTTGGCAGTCTTTCCATCTTCGCGTTCATTCAGAGTCTCTCCTATAGAGGGGCATCAAGAGCAGCACGTGTCTTTTGAACCACAAGCTCAGAAGTTTCAATGGAAGAGGGTACGACGCTCGGAGTGGCCTGTAGATGTCGCTTAGACCCAAAGAGGCTTCTCACAAACCATCTTCGTACCTAGGATAACGCTCGATGCCTTCCCATATCTTCGTCTGCCGCACTTTTAAATCCCTCATGAGCTGATCCTCTTCTTGCTTCGCCTTCAAACGAAGTCTCTCAAAGTGTGCCTCAACCTCTTGCATCTGGTGTGCATACCGAGCTGCACGACGCTCCATCTCCGCAGTCCGACCTCTGTCTTGCGCGTCGTGTAGACGTTTCTGGTCCAGGTTCAACTCTTTTCGAACAGTATGCTAGGAAAGGGGAATGCCATAGACTCGACGCGTCGGGGAGAAGGTTACACGTACAAATGCATCGAGGCGTGTTTGGCGTGTAAGGGTCATGATGTCGCGTGCGTAGTCGGATAGCCGCAACAGTCTCTTCTACCTTTTTCCGTTCCTCAAGATTTCGCGTGTCTTGTGCAGGTCTCCTGAAGCGAGCTTCAGCGTGGTCAGGAGAAGAGATAATTGACCAACTGTTGTGGTTTCGGCACTTCTGATTCGGATGCATAGCAAAACGAGTCGGAAGATGATGACACAATGCTCTCATCCGAGTCAGAATCTGAATAGTCCAACTCTGAGCCATTATCTTAGTACTCATCCGAGTCTGACTGGAGTCCGAAAGTCGATCTGTGCCTCGGCTTCCTTCTGGTAAAATCAGACATTTTACTTGTTTAAAGATGATCGGATACAGCGTACAGTCTGAAGGCGAGGGGGAAACAGATCGTGGCGCCCTGAACCGCATTGTGGGGAATGAGCAGCTCAGCTAGAGCCTTTATATGGTCCTGGATAGTTTATTTTCAAGTACTACTGCAATTTTCCTGAGCTTGGCAATGCAGGCAGGAAATGTAAACTTTGAGATGATTGTTGTGATCAAAAGGAGTTTGAAAGGCGCGCAAACCTTGTTTGTGAAAAACTGTGCAGGTGCCGGAAATGCAGACGAGCGGCCTGTACGCTTCTCCTCCACTACACCCTCTCTATCATCATCCATATCATCATGTACTTCCTGGTCTGTCTCCAGTTATATCGACTTACTTCTAGACCTGACTTTGTAATAGGGCCACAAGATCACGAACTCAAAAAGCAATACCTTTCGCTCTTACCGCCTCAGCAAATCATTGACATTTGCCTCAACTTTGACCTCCATGTCCCACCCTACGTGAAGAGCACAATATGGCCCCCAGATATCAATGCTGCTATAGCAGCTATCCAGAAATCATGCACAGGGACACCTGTGGCGTCGAGTTCAACTTCAAGTGGCGAAAAAGCTGCAACAGACTTGTCTAAGGAATCATCTCAGCCACCATCTACGGTTGTACAGTCAATAGAACAGCCAGCTGAAGCACAGCCGCCCGACAAGCCACCATCGCCCGCGCCAGACACCTCCCAAACTTCCGCACAATCTCAGACTACAGCACCTTCTTCTTCAACACCTGCCACAGCGGCCACAGCTGCTCCTCAGCAACCGCCATATCCTCATCAGCCATACGGGTATGGTCATCCTCAAGCTGCCTATCCTCACGCACCGTACTACCAGGCTCCCCCTGGATACCCCCCATATCCCTCTCCGTATCCTTATCCTCTCCCTGGTCAATATCCACAACCACATCCGACATTTTCTCAACCTGCTTCTGTACCCTATGCTTCTCCGCCGCCCCACCCTACCCATGCGCCGCCACAGCCTCACGATGTTTTCGTCACTAACCCTACTTCCACTGATGATCTTCCTAGTTATGAAGAGATGATTGCTGAAGCTCTCACTGATTCTGTGGATCCTGAGGGATGTGCGCCGAAAGACTTGTTCACCTGGATGGCAGCACGTTATCCTTTGCAGCAGAATTTTCGTCCATCTGCAAGTCAAGCTCTTCAAAAGGCGTTCAAGAGAGGGAGGTTTATCAAGAGTAGTAATGGGAAATATAGGCTTAATGCAACATGGGAAGGGGGTGCTGTAAGTTCTACTCCTTTACATTTTGTTAAACAATTTTTTTATCCCGGAATAGACATCAAGACGAACGACAAGACGTCCACAAACTCAAAATCCCACATCGGCTTCCCCTGCACCCCCATCCCCCTTCACACACGCGCCGCTTGTCCATCACAATCAGCCATCCCATGCTCCCGCGTTCCAGACACAACCATATGGTTATCCATTCCAACAACCGCCGCAGGGGTTCCCAGGTTACACACGACCTGGACAAACACAAACCACACCAGCGGCCTCAGCCACCACGGCCACGACTTCAACTTCCGATGCCAGCCAAGCGACCTCTGTTCAGGACGCGTGGGAGGCGGCGCAAAACATTCTGAAGGCCATCAATTTCGATACGTTATTGTCTCTTCCCAAGGAAGAATCAAACAATGTAGAACCGAATCAGCCTTCCATTGGACCCAGCACTGCCGCTCCGCCCTCTACCAGTGGACCGTCGGCATCGGACAAACCGCAGAACACAGCGGACACAACCGGCGCAGTGACCGACACGGAGGACTATTCTGCTGGTCGGGCAGAGCTTCAGGCGCATCTGGCGCTGCTGGCTGCTCAGTTGGCTGAGCTTTCACAGGAAGATGAAGCCGATCCTGTCGTACATTACCCCGTTGTCACGTCTCCTTCAGCTCCTCCCCCTTCTGCCGCTACTTGGATGACAGCCGTCGCCCCACCTGTCACAGCATCTCTTGTACCTCCCATGGCAAGCATCCCACTCCCACTCCCACTTCCGCCTCCACCCCAACCCCAATCACAATCACAATCCCAATCACAAACTCAGTATACTATGCCTTTGTATACAACCCCGGCGGATTCGGAAACAGCTCAGCAACATGCACCTTCAATACCGATGCCAACCGCTGCGCCCGCGCCCCTGCCACCCCCAGTGGAAGCCATACCAGCGGAGGAAGAGGAAGACAGTGATGATGATGATGATATGGAGGCGGTGATATGATTACGGCATATGTGTATTTTTTTTTATACTTCAGGATAAATGCTATCGCTTTCTTACGTGTCATTAGATAGATGTTGGTGCTAAACTTACAAAACGTTCTTTGAGCTTTCAGATAGAAGACTCGATCCTTTGCAGATCACGTACAAATTCAGGCAAAGCAACCCACTCATGACGAGGAAGTAATTGATTGGTTTTGACGATATAGCAGTCCCCCATATATCGGTAGAAAGGGCCGTCCACAATGCCTGGAATGTCAGGAAGCTGGAGGAAGACGCGGACAGCATGTCTACAGAAGAAATCGTGATCAGGGATTTGGGGAAGAACCGTCACACCCCTAGACGAAACATAACGTTCAATCTGGTCAACACAAAAGTCGTAGTAGATGGCAGCATCATGTTTGTACGCCAGACGGTCACTACCGACAATATCCGTGTACCTGATTAGAAGAGCAGGGATAATTTCTAATTCCTGGAGAAAGTGGAATGTGAGAAGCAGGATTATTGTAGAGGAGACTGCGGGCAGTGCAGGAAAGCAACTCGTTCTCCTTCTACCATGTTGACCCTAGAGGCCTTCGCATTATTGACACTCCCAAATACCACTCTTTCGTTCTGTGGTCTCATTGAGACCGGTGTCCTCAACCTCGACTGTGTGACTGTCCAAGTCCCCAACACCTCCAATCCAGTCGATCGGGACGGGCGGCGGGCGGGCGGCCCGCCCGCCCATGTCTATCTCGTTCTTCATCTGAGTTCAATTGAAATTCCATCAGATCCTGAATGGATAATTCAAAGGACAGATGGGCAAGGGCAGCGAGTGTACACGATCTTCGACCCCACAAAGTCTGGTTCACCGGATATCGTCATTTCTGTGTTTCTGCCCAGTCCAGACGAACCCTACTCTTAAGTATGTCATGTACTGGATTTCCAACGAATTCATGCATTGCAGCTCTTCGAGAAGTTCGCTGCATTTTTTTTCGTATTGTTACGAGGTATTTGGGACAATGTTCGAATTTTGAAGGATGTACTGGATAATAAGCCACGATATCAATAAGGGGATCGATTAGTCCGTTGGAAAGGAAACGTGACCAGAGCTCAGTACCTTGGAATAGAAATAGAAATACATAGAAATAGATAGAGTGTATCTAATTATGTGACTTGTGGTGACTCATGGAGCCAAGCAACTCCCATATCTTCATATCTTGGCCCCCTGCTGCTTTCGACCCTCAAAATTTTTTCATCGATAAGTTTGTAGCGTGTTCGAAGCATGGGAATAGCGTGTATCATGTATCGCTTGGAGATGACATCCGAATGAAGTGTTGCAGCGTTGTCAGCAGCGCGGCCTGTCAAAACTATGTGGTAACTTTGGTGGATTTTGACAGTCCTTGGCGTAGATCAATCTTTGAGCAAACAAGTCAGGTGTTTGTTCCGGTCTTTCAATTCTTTGTTTCCTGGCTCCCATCATCTCGTTTCTACCTTTCCTGACGCTGCATTCTACCACCTCCGACGAGTCTCTCACTCCTTGGAACCACACTCGTTAAGATCGTCTAGAGTCCACGATATCACAAATGTATTTTGGATCTGCTCTGTTGTCTTTCCTTATCCTGCCCTTGGCTGTCCTGGGCCATTCTCCTCGTGGCGACGTACATACACGCCACCACCAGCTTGCGAAGCGCGCAGCTGGAGAAGTCGAGTTGCACAAAAGATTCTCGGCCGCTAGGTGGACTTTTTATGATGTCGGCCTGTGAGTCCATGAATTCTCATTATATCGATTATGGTCTAAAAAGCATCGATCGTAGTGGTGCTTGCGGAAAAACTAATGGTCCAAACGATTTCGTACGTGTAGACCTCTTCCTATCTTGTTGTCCCCATTAACGTGCCTTTTATATAGATTGTTGCGCTGAACAGTGCTGTGCGTTAATGTCTTCCAATTCCACCTGTATCGACTTCTGATTTTCAAGTCTTTTCCTGGATAGCAATATGGTGGAGGATATCCGGGCCCTCACTGTTTCCAAACTATTACCATGACATACAATGGAAAGACAACCACTGCCACTATCATGGACGAGGTCAATCGCCCTTCTTTATCGTATAACTACAAGGACTTATCTTAGCGTCGCTAAACAGTGTCCTGGCTGCCCTTACGGGGGCCTTGACCTTTCACGTGGTCTCTTCACGTTTTTTGCCCCTGAATCCGTCGGTGTCCTCTATGGTGAATGGTCCTTTGGTAACGGTGCGCCTGCACCCGCTCCCAAGCCTACGACCACGAAAGAGGCCCCTCCTCCCCCGCCCAAGACCACCTCAACCAAAGAGGAGCCCACTACGACCTGGAAGCCTGAACCCACAACTACATGGAAGCCCGAGCCCACGACTACATGGAAGCCCGAGCCCACAACCACTTCGAAACCCGAGCCAAAAACCTCATCGACAAAGACGACATTCTCTTCCTCTTCCTCTTCCACGCACAGCTCCAGTTCCTCCAGTTCAGCGTCGTCTGACTCGGTCATGTCCAGCTCCACCGTGTCTAGTTCGAAGACGTCAGTTACCCCGACACCTTCTGGCTCCCAGCAGCCCTTGTTAAACCTCCAAGCCGTCGAAAATGTGTTCGGTGCTTTGGGCGGGATCGTTCTTGCTGGTGCCTCAGCTTGAATTCTCGTCATCCTTTGAGTATTTATGGTAACAGCATACCTTTGAATGTCCCCTTGCGCTCCCATTTTTCTTTCTGATTTTACTGATTGGCATAGTTAATTGCTTCTTGGCTGGACACCATTGCATTATACCCTTGCATTGTTACCACCGATGTCACAAACTATTTACTAGTCCCCCATCATTTGATTTATTAGTCAATTGAATTGATCATAAGAGTGCGCTTGCTTACACTGTCCGATGGAATTATAGACTCATCAGAAATGGAGGGGAAGCATGATAGACAGTAAAAAGGAGCTGATCAAACCTGGTGTTCAGCTACGTAAGCATGGATGTTTATTTCCTTCTCGAAACATGTTGATAAGATTTCTTGGATGTTCTTGGATGAACATATTCAATAAAAGAGACAGCTCACGCTGGAAATTCACTTTTTGTTAGTCAAAAATTATCTTTTCCTCGAAGACAAAGGCACCAAATTTGGGAATGACAAAAACTATACAGTATAGAACCAGAAGCGGAACTCGGGAGACCGACTGAAGGTCATTATCGTAGCCTACTTACAGTTACTGGCATAGGACAGTATTGGTATCTAGCATCGAAAAATAGTGTACAAGGTCTGAGCGATGATCTCACACCAAGATCGAGGTGCTTATGTGAGCCTAAACCCCCCTTTTTTTCTTTGAACCACTATATATATAAGTATACCATCTTGGAATCATCAGCCACTACTCATCGTCGTCGCCATCATGTCCCACCTTGACCCTCTTGTTTCCCCAGCCTTATCTGCAGCCTCAAATATGTCATCTCTTTTTGATCTTTCCAACGATACATCCTCCTCTCGGTCCGATGGATCGGACGATGAGATCATCTACAACTTTTCAGAGGTTCCCTCTTTATCTGCAAACGAATTTTCTCGCATCGCTGTATCATCAGATGACGACTTTGTCGTTCTAAGTCGTCCGAGATCGCAGCGCAGCACACCGGAAACAGAAGTATCTAACCATGACGAAGAAGCTCTAGCGGGCGCTTCAGGCATTACAGACCTTGTCGCCGGTTTGGCAGATCTCGCCATCACTCCGACACCTGGGCGTCGTCGTCGGTGCAAAGGAAAGGCACCGCAGATTCCTGTTTCCGTCGCTGGGACAGTTGCAAAGAAGAAGAAGCCAAAGAAAAAGAATAAGAACAAATCACAACCTTCTTCAGTGGACGCTGCCGCCTCGTCGTCATCGTCCGGGTCATTGCCCCACTCCAAACGTGCAGCATCGACGACACTCGTTACAGAGAAGCGTAAAGTGGCCAAGAGCGAGCCAAGTAAGGTCAAAAAGGAGAAATCCAACGGGTTAAGTGGACGACCCCTTGTAGAGAATCTTTCTGACAAATTCTCCGACTATGGCGAGAGCGATGTCGGTTCGCCTTCAATGTACGAGGAGGCTTTCGCCTTCATCACGTTGTACGTTGACCTCTAATTGTTTGATTTCTTTCCTTTCACCATTGTAATAGATTCCTTTCCAATCCCGCGGCACGAAAGGACTCTGCTTGCCGTCTCACGCTCCTTCAGGCCCTTATCATTGAATTAGGCCTGGCGAAATCTTCCCTTCCTTGCTCTCTTCGCGCCGCTAAAGCTTACTTAAAGTCTCGCGCCTTCCTCAACATCAATGAGTATATCGCAGTGAGAGATCAGGGTCCTGCAGCAGTCCAGCGCATCCTGTATCCAAGTCGGACTGCATTGATCAAAGATATCCGCAAGAATAAGACAAAGGCACCCCGAGGATGGGTGAAGGACCATGGACTCCAGGTATTATTGGTTAAGTGCTATCAATGATCGAGTAATCTAGCCCTTTTTTCTTGACTGCTTTATCATCTCCCAGTGGATATCCTCTTAAATATCTGTCTTCTGGCTTCCTAGCCCTGTGATTGCTTTTTTTTTCTGCCTGGTACCCCGTACAACGCTTTCATCAGACCCTCGATATCAATAGTCATTTAGGTCAATATATCAGTCGCTTTCTTGGAAGGCCAACAGCATAAAACATCCAGAGTTCCGCAGAGTGCTCCTATCAGAGTGAACTGAGTCTCCTATGGCACTACTGACCACATTGTGTGTCCCTTAAATGCCTGCCCATATGTTCTTACCCCTGCCAGACCATCTCACATTGATACGGATATTTACATCTTATCAGACTCTGTTATATACAATGGGCCGATACAAAGCACGACATGCCCGAGGTCGACAGGTATATTGATGAGTTTGATACCACATGCCGGTCGGTGAATGTGGACGTCAGCAAGGTAACGTTGAAGAGAAAACTGATTGACGTGAATACACACAGGTAAAAAACGGAGCCGAAGACATGTTTGGAATAGCCCTTTTTTGTTTCATTACACCTGGCTTCATGTGCGGCATAACACGTAGGGTAGCATTCAAAGAACGATCGGAGGTGGTGTCAAGCACTCCCCGCTGATACCATCCCCTGAAATCAACGGGACCAGAAATGATACTTTTTCCTCACGACACTATCTTCCAGTAAACAGCACTATTCTCGGGACCAACAACTGCACACTGCTCAACTTGCACATTGTTTTTCCATACCTTACCGTGCAAGTCAAGAACCCTTTTCGCCGTGCGTCTACGGAGCATGAAGCGATCGCCGTCGGGTGTCTCAAGGACCGTTGGAATAGGAATACTTGATTTTTTGCCATTGCCGAGTTCGGATTCATAGTTCTTTCCCCATACGACGAGATCGCGCCCGCCGACGTCAGTCGTTGTGCCTGTGTTTAGCGTGAGCAAGACATGTCCCGTGGGGGATATCGTAACAGCATGAGGGGCGATAGGTTGGAGGCTTTGAGTAGCGTCGCTGTCTGCAAGGACGATGAGCGCATAGTTTTGAAAAAAGGGAGCTACTCACACTCGAGGAGGCCACTAACATTCTTGGCACGTAACGGGGTGCTCTGTGAGCTACTATACGTATTACTGCCAAGACCGCCCCATCGACCATTGCCACAGACAAGGAGGTCGACTGTAGTCGGAGAGGAAGCGCTAGTGCGCTCCACAGTAAAAGCTGTCAATTCTCCGCCTGCGGAAAAGGACGAGTTCGAGAGGGGTCGACGACATTGAGGTTTCAATCTTACCTGCTGTAATGTCCAAACACTTTGTGTTCTTTCGACTCGCGAAAGACTTCCAAAGAACGACTTCTGTCGGAACAACGATCGTATCTAACGCCACATTACTTCCCAACCCAGTTTGTCTGTATGGTTCCAAAGCTCAGCACAGGTAATCAGAATCGATCACTTGACTAACCCGGCATTATTGGCACCCCATGCAAGGACTCTCCCGTTTGGTGTGCGTGCAAAACTCGTCCTTGCACCTGCAGCGATTTGTGCGATCTGGATGCCTTTGAGAGTAGGAATCTCGAAAAAATTGGTACAAAATCTGATGTTCGAATCGTCTATCCCAAGTAGGTGTTCTGATGTTGCAGGCGAAGAATCGGGGCGTGATACTCGAGAGGAGTTGGCGAAGGGATCAGCAAGAGATTTTGGAACGAGTTCGACATCAAGGTGACCGTTTGTTTTAGAACGATGGTGAACCGCAGGATTAGGAATCTGAAATTTGCGTAACCCAAGTTGGCCAAAAACATTGGCTTTCTTGTCTACTGGATGGGCAAAAGTTCTTCCCTTGGAAGTTAATGCCAGGACATGGTGGTCTCCGGCTTCAATTGAGATAATTCTGTATCGATTTATGAGAGTGTTTATGAGGTTACTTGAAATGCTCACTTTTCGCCCCATGAGAGTTGTTCCGCGGGAGTGATTTCGACAAAGTCAATGGTCTCATCTTCACCCCAAAACCATCCTGTGCCCCACCATGAATCGCTGGACGGCGTGGGTGCACCTGCGCGAAGGGTCTGTTTGTCAGACTTGGTCGATAACGCATAGACTTTTCCGGATGCGGACAGTGCGTAGAGTTTTCCTTCAGTAAGCTTGAGTTTTTTGATATTCTGAAAAAGTTATCCAGACATGTCCACAAAGCGGAAGGCACTTGAAAAGCACCTTTTCTCTCAGTGTTAGAATCGGCTTCTTTTTCCGGTCATCTCCGCCTGTGAATCCATTGCCCCACTGATACACGTCACCCCGAGAATCAACACATGCTGCGGTGTCATTGTGAATCGCTAGATCACGAAGTGCAACTCCATCTAACCACTCTGCAATAGAAGGTGTTCTGATGACGTCTGTTCCATCCATTGTCAACGTGTTAGACCTGCTGATAGTCAGCCTATGTTTTAATGGAGTATTGTATGACATACTTGTTTGAACCCCATACGACGGTTCGAAGGTCGTCCGAATTTGCTCTGTCACTTCCTGTAACGAGAGTCGACTTTTTCTCAGTGGCATTTCCCAATGTAATTTGCGGGGCGGCGTCGTTATAAACAGGTCGGTTGTTTATATACCAGAGGATGTACGCAGCAAATGCGCCAGACGAGACAACGATATGTGGACGGAAGCGTATGCGTGCATTACGCACGGTAGAAGATGCCTGGGAATGTAAATTGCGGAGATTAGTGTAAGAAGCGGACCCTGCACGTCTGAACATGGGTGTATTGTGAAAGAATAGACTCGCCCGTGAAACATTTTGAGACAAATCTTGGCGCGTCGCGGTCACGTGCATCTAAGTAGGCAGTGGAGACCATCGCCGCGAATGTACGATATGTATCAGTTACAGACCGAATTTCAATAAATATGCCACCGACTCGACAGTGTCGTGACTCAAGACTACCACGACCGTACCGCCTCCCTAAATTGCCGTCTTTCCTGCTCGAACAGCGAAGAGACCAGTGCTTCGATCCTTGAGACCTTTTTTTGTATGGTTGTAGATGAAGATGCAATTCTCCGTTCAGTTCTCCCTGCCTACGTCTTGTCCAGCTCCACGACAAGAGAAGTCCAATGACTTGCTACAGAAGATATCACACCGAACTATTCTCTCTGGCGATCATACAGGGTTATTCATAACCGTAAGCCCGGACTTTGCAATTACAACATCCATTACAGCATGGTTAAGAACTTTGTTTCTGGTATATGTATACGCAGACTGACGAGTCGTTCTTATTTTTCTGTTTGCTCGGTGTTTCTGGTTGAACGTGACTAAAATGCGAATTACGGAAGGTAGGATTTCTTGCAGGACACCCTGAGACACTGAGACACTCCTATCCAACTTCCCGTACTGTAATTTCGGCCCAAGATCGATAAACAAGTTGATGAAACGTTTAAAAACCGATATCTCTCGCTAGCCCTGAAAGAACTACAGTCGACTGTACGATCTGGTCTTTGGAATTTTCAAAGACAGATGGAAGGACAGAGCTCCTTAAAATAGGGTCCTGGCCTATTAATCTGAAATTTGTTTTAAATATGTAGGTTGATAGAATGACATCCTGCTCCGCTGAGATACGCCATCGAGCATGTCCTTGCCAAATACCTGGATCTACAACTATACGCCAAGAACGTACTTTATAATGTTTATCTAAGATACTCTTGCGATTACCATTATGTTGGCTCTCGTTCGTTCGTGAAGAACAAAGTGAAAGCCCCAAGAAACCAGGTGATCCTGAACTACGGTATCACCACGCTGAAACATAAAATATACATTATTTTTGGATATGTGGATCAATCCAGACAGCCTTGCACAAGGAGTCAAGGGATGAGTACAATGTATTATATTTTCTGGCGTACTTACCTGTATCATGACACTCTCCTCTCCATCCTTCTCGACCGTCCGTTTCTCTGAGCCACTCTGAACACTGGGGCTACTCACGTAACGCGCGAGATTTTCCAGTTTCGAAGCATCAATCCCATACTCTTTCGCAAGCCGTTCTATGTCCTGTGTCGACCGTGCCGACTTGCGCTCGTCGAAAAGATAGCTCAATGCTGCTGCGTGAAGACGGTTATGTACAGGAGTCGTAGAAGACGCCTCATGTTCTGATTCAACACGGGATTTGAAGAGTTGTGATGTTTCTCTTGCTGCTGTTGTTGATGATGATGACTACATGGTGTCAAGTTATGAAACTGCCGAGGACACTGAACATACCGGTGGTATCGTCTGCGTGTGCACGCGTACAGGACCCAAACGGTTGAGGTTGGCTAGAAAGTGTGGGTCATGCGCATCCCTTTCAATCTCTAAAAGGGATTTGAGTGGATGCAAGCAGAGCAATACGTTGGTCCAACCTCGAGTTTTCCTTTCGCTGGCGCGTCTGTCGCTGGAAACATTATCAGGAGAAGGATCAGAAGGGTGAGGAGTGCGTGCGCCAGCCCATGAAGGAGCCTCGGCGCGTTTTGGTAATCTGCGTCCAGCCTTGGACAGTACACCACCCATCGAGTTCTCAGAAAAACAAGCTTACGTCATAGCATCCGTTCCTTTTGATTTGCTTGCGCGTAATGATAAAACTGGGACACCCTTAACTTTCGTAAAAATAAATTATCACAACTACTTGAATGTATCAAGCTGTCTATATATCTTCATGACTGTCTTTGGCAGCCATTCTTTGTTGTACAGTAAAAGCGGAAGAACAGTAAAGATAAGTAGCAAAATTGTGAAAGTAACAAGCCATTGCGATAACACCGCCCAAGTATCGGTATCGGTGCCCCTATTTTGTAAAGGAATGTGTGGAGGCATGTACACCGCATTGCGGAGGGAATTACGGGTATCTCAAAGGGACTAATGATCCAAATAATAAACCAAGCGCGCGCATATGCAGATCGAAATACGGCAAGGAGCGTGATACATAGGATAGGAAGCCGATACATAGAAGGAGCGGAAGTCATGACGGGTCGTAGAAGGGCATTTACGCATGGAACGCCCCCATGTTCGGAGGATTCGTCTGATACGCGGGGTACATGTACTGTTGATAGACCTGAGGAGGAGTTTGCATTGTCTGGGGTGCCATACCCCCGTAAGATGGCTGAGCCATTCCGATGAGACCAGGCGACTGGGTGCCGTATGAGTTGGTCGGAGTGATGGATCCATTTGATGGCGGGAGACCTGGAGCGCGGCGGACACCAAGACTGCGTGCACTGAGATCAGGCGAACGCATGGCAAAAGGGTTGAAAGGATCAGAAGGGGCCGAGAAAGTAGTTGCCGGAACTGGGTTCCGTCTGGGAGACGCAGCATTATTGTAAACAGGATCAATCCCAAAGGTTGACTGAGAAGGACCGGCTTGAGGATTCTGACCTCCCATCTGCAGAGCTGCCATCATCGAAGCCAGACCTTGGTCATTGGCCGGATAGCTGGTGGGAACCCCTGGCACTCCAAATGCACCCTGAGTAGTCTTGGATTTCCCATTCTGAGGAACATTCGTGTATGTAGGCTGGAAGTTGGGCACAGGCAACCCGACTTCTTCAATCAGTCGACGATAGGCTTGAGTAGCGATGACTTTGAGTTCAATGAGTACGCGTTTAGTTGCTTCGATGTAATCAGGCTTAGCGGCAGGGTCGATGAAAGGACTCGTCAAGATTTTGTGGACGACTGATACACCATTAACTTGATCTCCAAGGACGTCTGTCAAAACATGGTCTGCAGATGATGAGAACAGTGCTTCAACGATTTGGCGAGAAGCTTCCGGTTCAATCTTCTGATTGACGATGCGAAGGACGGTCAAGGAAGCCAACTTATGAGTACAAAGATGAGAAAGGTGAGGAGTGAAGCGCGGGGCAAGCAAATTGTATCGCGAAGGGAAGCTTGAAGTATCCAAAAGCCAGGTCAACAGGAGAGCACCATTGGGATTGGTCGCCAACGGAATGGAGTTTAGTATGACCGAAGTCGCAATACGACGCTGTTGACTGAGTGTAATGTGAGGGCTTTCAAGACATGCCCTCATACTTCGAGCACCGAAACGGCCTTGCGCGACCTCCCACATACGATCCACGATGGCGTCGAAGATGAAATCATTGGCAGGAGAGCCGAAACGAAGACAACACCTGGAAAAACGTAATTCAGCGACGTAAAAGTAAATCAACAGAGGATACACACTGAACAACATAGTTTCCGAACTGATCGAGAAGTAAAGGAGGAGCATATGCTCTGAGATTCTGAGCAATCAAGGCCACTTCCTCTTGGCTTGTGACACACTCAATGATCTTCTGAGCAGCCCAGGTGCCATTTTTATGAATGCCGATCATCGCGAGATGAGGAACTATCCGTTCCAGCATTAAGTACCTCGGATCAGGCGAGCATTTCTCAAAGAGTTTCTGTACGACCTACAGCGGGGCATGAGGAAGAAATAGTGTTATGAAGCTTGAAATACTTACCGTGTTACCTAGCCAGTCGGACGCAAGATCAACAATCTCGCCATCGAGAAAGTCAGCAGCGACTTGATCAATTTCGTCAACAGTCATGGTCCCTGAGTCCAGCCGCTTGCGAAGTTCTCGTAACTTCGAAGCATCCCAGCGCCTGTTATGAGGACGCTCAGACACCAAAGGGATTGTGGTGTAATACATAGTGGGAGGGCGGAACTCTGTACAAGGTGTCAAGGGATACATAAAATGAAAGAATGGGACATACCAGCCAAGGCTTGAATGTCCGCTTCAGCATCGGCGGCACCAGCACT